>JAMXBB010000090.1:0-27620 GCA_024138015.1 Lumnitzera littorea | reverse complement strand
CGGGTATGTAAACACTTACGGGGTGACGATAAAAATAAAAAAAAAAAACCTAATTTTCCTTATTTAGCTTGGTAACTAATAATCAAGTTTCGTCTTTTAAAATTAAAAGTGATTTTTAAGTTTAATTCTAATTTTTGAAAGTCAATGGTACTCGTAAGGGTTTAAAATTCCTAACCCCTAGACTAAAATCTCTAGTTTTCAAAAATTGTTTTCATAAATTTTTTTTTAATTATTAGACTAGTGGTTAAATTATAACGAATCCACCCAATTGATTATAACTTAACTATTTTTTCCTACTCTAGTCGGGTGGTGACTCTAAAGTTGTTTTCAAAATTAAAAAAAAAAAAAACGGTTTTCTTTAAACCCTAGTTGAGGATCGATATTAAACGGGTAAGATTTAATACTAGTCAGTTTAAAGAGGACTTAATTTTATAAAAAAGAATCAAGAGGGTGAAAAACTAGGCTTAACAACATGCTTGATGTTAAGATCATTATTAGTGCAAATGTTACCTTCTCCAATAATAAGGGCCTTTCAATTATCCAAACTTAGATGCATCTCCTGTCATGTGTCTTGAGTAACCGCTATCCAAAATCTATTTGTTATTTTTCCTTGAAGGACCCTATAAAATAAATGGTTATTTCTTTGGTACCCACTTTAGTTTAGGCCCTTTGAGGTTAGTTGTTGAAATGTAATCTTATCCTAAACCATTTTGCCTTTGTTATTTAAGGACAGATTACAATGTATTATATAAGTATGTGCTATATGACCATATCTTCCACAATAATTGCAAATTTTATTTGAGGCCTTAACAAAATAACTTTTGTATGCCTTATACACATTTTCTTTAATATAACCTATTCTAGTTTTGTCTAACCCTTACCTTTGTGAGCCAATGATTTTGCCTAATTTTTTCTCTCCATCTCCAAAATTTGCTATTGTCTCCTTGAATCATCTAAGCTAGATTTTAGGATTGAACTTTCAATTTCAAGTTAACCTAGCTTATCAACCATACGTTCGTTATCTTTTGCCTCAAGTTTAAGTTCTTTCAATTCCTTTTCAAAATTCTTATTAGCTTCTTTCGTTCGCTATTTTATCTATCAATTCATTGCTTTTAGTACTTAGCTCTTCATTTTCCTTTATAAATTTCCTAATCTCAATTTTCAAATATTCATTATCCTCTTCTAACCCTTCTTTTGCATCAACTACTTTATTATATTCACTTTTGATAATATCAAATTCATTGTCTACTTCACTCATCATTTTCTTGAAGACTTTATTCTTTTTTTGCACTTTTATGAATTCTTTTAATAATTTATCATACATACTTCTAAGTTCATTAAAGGAAGAGTCATGTAAGGGAGAGCATACCTCTTCATTGAGAGCCATGAAACAAGTTTTATTAATGGAGTCACTAGAATCCCCATCACTCTAAGTAACTATTATAGTTTTCTTTCTTGACTCTTTATTGACCTTCTTGAGTAAAGGACAATGTTGTTGAATATGCCCAACTTTTGACATTTGTAGCATTTGATGACTTCTTTTTTTCTCTTTTTGAACTTAGAAGGTGATCTATATCCATCCTTATCTTTCTTATTCTTTTTGTTGAATTTCATGAACTTTCTAAACTTCTTTGCCAACATCAACATCATCATTGCTACTTCATCATCATCGTCACTTGTGTTCTCCTCCATGACTTTTAGAGCAATTGTCTTCTTTCTAGAATCCTTTCCTTGTTTCTTCACCATCTCATGTGTCTTAGGTGTTCCAAGGAATTGGTCTTTTAACAGTTCATTGAGATTATGGGCTTCCTTAATTGTAATTCTCTTAGCTTTCCAATCTCTTAGTAAAGACATAAGAATTTTAGAATTTATCTCAATATTAGTAAATGTCTTTTCAAGAACACTCAAGGGATTAATGATATTGATAAATCTATTATACATCTCATCAATTGTTTCATTTTGATCCATTCTAAAATTTTCAAATTGTCTACATAATAAGCTTATTTTTGTACCCCTTACTCTACTAGTTTCTTCACATATGCTTTGCAATTCATCCCATATTCCTTTAGCACTTTTACATATACATATCTTATTGAAGTCATTTTCATTTACGGTACAATGAAAAATGTTCATAGCAACTTCATTTAGATCAAGTAACTTTCGATCATCATCCAAATAATCTTTTTCTTCTTTCCCTTCTGTCTTAAATGGTCCTTGGTTAGCTACATGCCACAGTAATCTATTTTGTGCTTTCAAAAATATAGACATCCTACATTTACAATATAGATAGTTGTTATCGGTTAAAAGAGGAGGCCTATTAATTACTTATCCTTCTAGAAAGCCTAATACATTGTATGCTATGATCTTTACTCTAATATGTCATTAAGTAAGTGATTAAAGACTAGCTTTGATACCAATTGTAAAACATTAGGCTAAGCTTAAGAAGGGGGTTGAATTAAGCTCTTAGAACAAATTGCAATTCTTTTCAATATTTAAAAAGAAATGTGATAACAAGAATGATCAATACAATAATAAGCTAACATTAAGTGTGGAAATTAAAGAGATAGAGAAGATTAAGTTGGGATATAAAAAGGAGTTTGGACTGCTACCCAGTCTTCATGAACCCACAAATGCCTCCAATTGAAGACTTTACACTACTTTATTAATCACTCAATACAATGCTCAAAGAGCTACATAAGTTCACACAATCACTATTGTGCACAACAATCTCTAGTGTAGTGCTTTTCTTTCTCTCAAGATTAAAAAATATATGAACACTTAAGCACTACACATTAAGTCTATTTTGTTTGATTACAAGCAAAGAGTACAAGAGACAAATAGTAAATAATAAGGCCAAAGAATGTGAGAGAATGTCTTTTGATTATAGTGGAATATCAGTTCTTAATTCTCTTTGGCTAGGTTGTTAAGCATTTATACTAACTCACTGAATTCTTTCTATTATCGTGCATTAAATGCTCCAATGATTACTTTAAATAAGCTTATTGGCATGAAGGTACCACTCTCTTATAGTCATGACAATAAGTAATCCTACTACTGGCAAGAACACTAGCAAGTGTACGATGTACCAGCTCTATGAGGGAACAAAATGCAATTCAACTTCTTATCCAAGCCACTTCACCGTCAAGCCGGTTCTTCCATACACCATCTTACCAGTAGGCCAAATGTCACTTGAAATCAACTTTAACACAAAAGAATAACCATACTTTGTAATTCAACTTCAAGATCATTTGATTACCAAAAAAAATGAATAACTTGTAGAGTTAATTGATATATTTAATCATTGAGCAAATTAATCGACCTTATTCAATTAACTTAATATAGCCAAGTAATAATTAGTTTAAATATCCAATTTTATTTTTTTTCTCATCAAAATCAATTAGTGAACTTTTGGTTCAATAGTTTTCAATAACAAGCTTGATTAACTATCACTTGAAACATATCCCCAAAGCTCAAATCAAAGCTTTCTCTCTCTACCCACAAGCTTCACAATTCTCTCTTTAGAATTTCCCTACTCTCAGCCATTTCCAAGCAAAAACATCCACTCCTCGATCTTCCTTACCATCAAAAACCCCAAGAGCCACTCTTTTCTCATTTCAATCTGTTGTTATTCAAGCTCCCCAAATACTTTCTCACATTATACTCAACCGCCCATCACTATCAATAGAAAAAAACCACCACAATATGCCAAAACACCACCATCAATGGAAGTTTCATCATTATCTTCCACATAAAAGTGGTTCTTCCTACTTGAAACAACCATTAGAGTCACTTAATGCATCCCATCACCTACCCTCTCTCTCTCTCTCTCTAAGCCCATATGCATGCTAGGCATAAGGATTCAACTTGAATCCAATTAGCGACCTGAACTTGAGAGACCAACCTACGTTCACTCCATATTTGGTCTAGCCCCCCTTCCCTGTTATTTTTTACTTTATTTTTTAATTTATTTATTATCTTTGTAATATTCTATTGCATTTTAGTTTTTTTACTTTTCTTTTTCAATTTGTTGCATTGTAATAAAAATTTGTAACAAAAAAAAAAGAAAAAAGAAGAGAAAAAAAAAAGAGAAGAAAAAGAAAGGTTAGTTTTGTCTTATTTATTTTTATACTTTGGTAAAAAATTAATTAAAATAAAAAAAATGATAAAAGTGAAAAAAAAGAAAAAATTGCCTTTGGTTTAAAGTGAAATGCCTTAGGAAGAAACACAAAGACCATCAAGAAAGAAAGAGTTATCTTAAGCAAAAGATTAAGTTGTTATGTCATTGAAAAACCTACCGCGTACACACTAATTTCTTGGAACCTATGAAGAATCCAAACCTATTAAGAAGTCACTCATTTTAAACCGCTAGGATGATGTGGAAAAAGAATGGACTTTTTTAAATGAGCCGAATATTATTAGCATGAAAGGTTGAAAACTTAGGCCATACATAAAAGAATGGACTTGAAAATCAATCCTTTAACAAAATAAATCAATAAATAAAATCAATCCTTTTCAAAATTAGGATATTTTAGAATTTTCAAAAATAAAATAAAATTCATGATCCTTTTAGAAATTTTCAAAATAAAATGAAATGTCTAAAAGACGTAAACTCGATCACTTTTTAAATTTAAAATAAACCAACGGACATAACTTTTCAGCTACTAAACTACAAAAATGTGATCCTAAATAGTGGGTATATAGGCACTCGTAGAAAACAACTTAGCTACTTAAAATACGGAAAATTTTTCTTTTTTCACTTTTTGTAAATAATGGTTCAATTATCCTTTTTGGTAAATTCAATTTTATTTACTTGTTTGCATGTGATTAGATGTTTTTTGGAAGGGTGTTATTAAAAGATAAGCTTAATTTTGGAAAGTTGAATGTGGTAGCTATTAAAGATTAATCGATTAGTCTCTAAACTCAAATCTCTGGTTTTGAAAAACTTTTTTTTCTTTTTAAATTAGTTTTCATGCAATCTATTGTATAGGTTAAAATCAATCTATCCAATTGGTTTTAGTCTAACCTATTTTTTTCCAACTTCAGTCGGGTAGCTAACTCGAACTTTTTAAAATAGAAAAACCAAATTTTTCTTAACTCTTAGTTGAGGGTTAGTATTGAATAGATTGGGGTTTAATACTCATCAAGTTAAAGAACATAATAAAAATAAAAAAAATTCAAGCTCGATAGTCACTATTTTAGAAAAAGATTTCATATTTTGTACACAAGACAAGCATTTATATGATTTTAATTCATATCCAAGCACAATATAAGCTAGTAAAAGTAATAAAATCACATCATCCTCTACTTCTTTTTCCCAAGGGTCCCTAATTTTCAAAATTTTTTTGTTTTACTTTTTACTTTAATAGACACATGAATCCTGAGCTTTTATTTAAGGGAGCTTTCTATTCCTTACCCTTTTTCACAACTTGGTTTCTAAAGGCTAATGAACTCATTTAAGGATAACTAAACTTTATGACTTTACATGCCTATATTGAACTACTAAAACTTCAAAAAGAAAAAAATGGATACATACATGCTTGCTTAAAAATGTATGACCTAAATCCTAAACAATGGTATTGCCTTAATTCCAAATCATAAATCAAAATTTAAATAAGACGTAACAAAATAAATAAGAGATTTTGTTATTGAATTCCCAGGTAGTGTAAAAGGTTCATTACATGATCATTTCAACTCATGCAAAGATCAGAAAAGTTGGTTCAAAATTGCTTCTTTTGTGTTAAATACAACAAATTTCGCAAAATTTGGGTGTTTTGAAGAGTTTATGCTAAATTGATGTATGGTTCAACATAAAGCAATTTATGCACATTGACAAAAATCATGAAATGATTCACACATAAAACGTGATTCCTAAAATGCATTCCACTCGATTCAACTCATATAACAATAGCAAACCAAAAACATTTGCTCACATCAACTAAATCCACCCCACTACTTTAAGACACAAATGCCTACCCCTAATTTTTTAGTTCAGTCACTCTATGTTCAACTCAAAATAAAGTAAATAAGAAGATGGAAGCATAGAATAGAGCTACCCTAAGGTGTTTGGTTAATTAGCCAATGACTTCATGGTAGGTATCATTCTACAACAGTCTCTACTCATCCAAAAGATGCTTAAATTAGCTCCAGTCTCTAACTCTTCTAAGCACTTACACAAAGTAAATAGATACCTTATAAACACATATTCTGATATACAGAAAATAAAAGGAATAACAATGACGTAAAAGTAAATAACATAAATTGAAGTGATCATAGTTGTTATCGTGATTCTACCCATGTGACTCCATGAGTTTATGATTTCAGGAGGTTCATCCTAGCTAATTTGTATGTCAAATCATTTTCTTATAGAAGCTTACGTATTTAACAATTTTACATGTAAAACTCAGTATGTGAAACTCAGTAGAAACTTACGTTTTTAACCAAACTTACTAATTCTATATATATGAGTTGAATGGGTAAAAAATAAAGAAAAAAATATAACTAGACTTCTATTATCCCATTGACTATTGAGGCATTAAATCATCTTCTATATCTTATTCCAATTTTTTTCTTCTTTCTCGCCCTCTCTTTATCCTTGTTCTATATTCATAGCCTTCATTTATGTTTTAGCTCCAATAGAAAAGTTTGTAAGAAAAACTATATGTTTAAATTTATACTATTAATAACTCAAAATGAGTTGAAATGTTTAGTTTTCTTCAATTCATTTCTTTTTTCAAACAAAATAATGGGAAAAAAAAAAGTTTTGACTCTACTTATCATTCAACTGTAAACATTAGATTATAGATTAAGAATTTTTTTTATAGAGAAAGAGCTTAATTTCCCAATTTCTTTGCTTCCATCATGTATTTCAATTTTTTTTTTATAACTACCGTATGCATATCTATAGTTTTTTTAAAGTCATTTTACAAATGTTGTGGGAACTTATGATTCTATGTTTCGATTCTATGAACCCTTTAACAATTTTAAGTAAAATCACGAGTTTGGCAACCTTAGAAGCAATAGTGGGTTTCCTACAACTCAACACTTGGTTTAAAGTCTTCAACCTAACTTGTCGTCTTTATTTTTCAACCTAGATCGAATACCTAAAGCTCTCTAACTCCTAGGCTGTACTCATCTTGCACTAGCTTCCCTTAATTGGTGTCACCCTCAAATCTGTCCTCAACCAATAGTGAACAATTCATTAAGCCATCACAAAGACCAATATTTTCATCTCTTTCTTTAGGTCTTCAAGCATACAGCTTAATCTTTTCATCTAACACTATTGGTTGTCCATTCACATCTATAATAGTTCCAATCGTATGCTAAAATGCACATTCTACTATTAATGGTATACATCCTCAACCATTCATTTCAATTCCAATAAGTTAATTGGGAAATTACTAATCTTAACAATAATACTCCATTACCCCCCTTAGGGAATTCTTAGGGATTTATTGACTATCTTAAAGGTAATATTTCTTCCTCCTAACACTTCCCTTTCCTTCTCCTTGAAATCCTCATATTCTTCACTAAATAATTTAGGATAGTTTCTAGGCTTTTCTTTAATTTCACTTAATAGCCCCTCTTATGATTGCTTCCCTAAGTGTAGTACAATTTGCACTAATTTTTTAATGAGATCTTGTACTATGGCCTAGTTTCTGAAAATTCTCTCTTCTTCTCTCTATATAAAGCTCCTCAATAATTCTTCCCAATTTTCCTCTTCATTCTCTATTGGAGGTGGTTGTGGCTAAGAATTAAGTAAACCTTCTAATTGCTTGATTTAAGGAATGAGGGTTGCTATTTGCTCCTTAAGCATCCTAACTTCTTTTATTTTTTTAGTACATCTTATAAGCTCAAGCTCAACCTCTTCATCTTGTTACCCTCGTGCATGTGTCACCATGTTTTCTAAAAGGTCAAAAGCTTATTTAATAGTCTTTCCTCAAACTCCCTCCAACTAAGATGTTTACCGACTTCATACCCTTAAGATTTAAACCATTATAGAATATAACAGTTCTATGGCATGGGCACTTCCATAATAATTGTTTTAATCTTTCCCATGACTCATATAATAGTCCCTTGTCTCCTTGTCTAAAAGTTACAATATCATAATGAAGTTCGCATATCTTACCACATAAGGTATAATATCTTAATGAAAAAGGGAAAGAGACGAAGATGGATGGCATCATTAAGAACTCAATGATACTTAATTATGGAACATAAAAGTAAAAATTCTTGTATATGCTTAATAACATCCTCATCTGAGTCCCTCTAAACTAACTTTCTTGAACCATCTTCATAATTTCTAGTCTAAGCTTAAGGTTTCCCATATGTGTTTTTGGCGAATTTAATTCCATGATAGTGTTCTTTAGAGATGGGACAAAGTATTCCCGTAAGGCTCTATTATCCTCCATATTTTACTCTCCCAAATTCTATCCATATCCAACCAAACCGCCAAAACTACAACCAATAAATAGCATAATAAATATATTTAGCACAAACCTAGCTCAGTATCAAAATCAATAAGGGATGAATTTAGCACTTATACAATAAATCCAACACTAGATTCAAACTTTATACTCAAAGCAACTCAATTTTAATAAGAAAATAGAAAAATCAACTTAGTTGATCAAGAAAATAAATAAAGATAAGAACTTTAATGACTAAACTACTTAGAATTGACAAAGAAATTACACTACACTATTAATGCATCTAATAACTACACCACGGCTAAGTCCTAGAGTCTTCGGTTAATCATATATTAGATCAATTATCTTCTCCCAGGTAATGATGCTAAAAACTAATAGGGTTGACATATACTAGTAATTTGAATACAAATTTTATGAAATGAAATCTTTGAAGATGGTATTGACCTTTAACCTACCAGTATCCCAAATTGTCTATAGTAATAACACTAATGAATATTCACTAGATCATTTCCATGAAGAAAAGGCCCATCTAATTACCAAATTCTAGCCTGCTACTCCACTCTAGGCTAATCAAATTGAATGTGTAGGGAATTGCAATTGAAAGTAAATGCACGAAGTTAAAGTAATAACTAATACAAATAACAAAGGTGTAGGCTTGTAACATGCTTCGAATGTAGTGATAAGGTTATATTGTAAAGATATCAGGTATGGTCTTTAAATACGTTTTGTTGAAATTCACTTGAGTTCAATATGGGGTAGGGCATCTTACTCAACTATGTAGTGAAAAATCTCCTCTTGGTCTCATTTTACTACATGATTAGCTAAACACTTAATTCCTTTACAAACTAGATGTTCTAATTCTAGAAATCAAGGATCAATCTCCTCTCAGTGTCATAACCTATCCTAATTCACTAGAACCATAAAAAGCAATGTGAATTCAATGTAATCTCTACTTCCAATCTCCTCTTGATCTCATGGTTATAAGATCCCATTCATCAATATTCTACAACCTCATTGATAAAAGTAGGGATTCTCATAACTAATCTCCTCTCAGTCTCATAATTATATCCATTTAACTCTTAAGAGACTCATATGACTAATCTCCTCTTGACCTCATAATCCAAAAATCCCATTGAGAGAATCATGTAAAGCACCTTAATAAGTTCAAATAAAGCATCAAACATCAAAATCCCAAACAAATAAACATACCCATATTTGAAATGCAATCTTTCACCAACTACATCATTCACATTGACGCAAACCTATAAAAACAAACTTAGCCATTTACATTTATAACAATAACACTACAAGCAAATAGAAAAATAGCAATTAGTTCCATAGATAAATAAGATAATGAAATACCTAATGGCAAAAGAGTATAGTGAAGGCTAGAGTGATAAATAAGCTAAAAACTGCTCTAAATGTCAAGAAATATGCATATAAATATGAAGAACAAGTGTTAAACATCATAGAAATAGCAATGGAACGGTAAAAACAACAAAGAGCTCACAAAAACTAAGCTAAAAGCTAAGGAAGCCTAATTACAACTTACTGTTTTTACATGAAATGGGAGTATATATAATTTTAATCTATCAATTGATTGATAAGGCTGCAAATGAGTCGAGCTATTAGCGAGCTACTTAAGCTCCGCTCAACTCTAGCTCGATTAGTAAATGAGCAAAGCTTGAGCTCCAATTTAAGCTTAATTCAGGCTCGTGAGCTTACTTGCTTAGGTCCACAAGTCAACTCGTGAATAGGTTTATAAATTTTATATATATTACAAATATTATATATTATTAAAATTTAAAGGCTAANGGTAGGCTACAAATGAGCCGAGTTATTCGAACTCCGCTCAATTTAAACTCGATTAGTAAACGAGTTAAGCTCGAGCTCAAGATGAAGTTTATTTAGGCTTGCAAGTAGATTTGCAAATTTTATAATTATTATAAACATGATTGTTAAAATCGCAAGTAAAAAATACGATTCTACGAGTTTATAATATTATGATATTTTTCTTAGTTAAAATGAATATAAAATCATTTATATATAGATCTTTAGTAAAGTTATGAACTTTCATGTACGATTCTACAAGTCTATGATTTTACCGGTTTTGTATGATTTTATACGATTCTACCGATTTTATACGAATGAATAGTAAAATCGCGATTTTAACAACCATGATTACAAATATTATATATTATTAAAATTTAAAGGTTAATATCTATATAATATATAATATATTATAGGATAATATATAATATATAATCTAATCCATGTTCACTATCTATTAATCTATTTATTTATATATTTCTTAATTTTGTATACTTTAGATCAAGTCAAGCTTGATTTGTGAACAAGTTGAGCTTGAGCTCAAGATAAAGCTTGTTTATCTAAATGAGTCGAGCTCGATCCTTAATTTCAGGCTCTATAAAAAACCCGGCTTGAGCTTAAACTTGATAATTTTTTAATGAGCCAAGCTTAAGCCTTTAGAAGCTCAGCTCAATCCATATCAATCAATAAGAGGGTTTACTGATCAATCGGTAAACACATGTAGCCTAAGTGTTTCTTACGTGTTTATCAAACATAATGTTTCTCGATTAGGGTTTTAACTCAAATCAACCTTAGCCTCAAGCTCTTCTTCCGATTGATCAATATGGTCAAGTCTACTTTGATTGCTTTTGTTCACATACCATTCTCCTTCTCCAATCGATTGCCCAAGAGCTCGATTTATCCCTAATAGTTTAAGGCATTACCGATGGGTTAGTATCATGGCTATCAATCGATTGGTAAGGTTAATTCTAGTACTTTCTCTTCTTACCTCCCTTGATTGAACAATGAGGCCTACTAAGACCATGGTAGCCCTTATGTAACTACAAGCACGAGATCAAATGGATAAAATTTAATTAAAAATTGACATTTTTTATGTAATTTTATCGATTTTGTTCAAGTTGATCCATTTTGTGCATGAACTCAATTTTTGTATAAATTTCCCTAATTTTCCTTATATTTAAGTACAAATGCAAGTTTTAAAGTTGAAAAATTTTGTGTATTTTAATCCATAATCATAATGCTAGTGAAGGAAAAGAAATGGAGAGGTCAAACAGTTGTTAGAAGACTACTATGACAACCCCAAAGCCATTGTTCGACTTGAAGATGGTCAGTACATTAGAATAGTAGTTTGGCAAATGCTTGGTACTATGGCATCAAATGAGAACAAATAAAAAGATAACCTCTTCTACACTAATTGTAAGGTTAAGGGTAGCTTGTATGTTGTGATCATTGATGAGGGAAGCTGTAACAATGTTGCTACCTAATGCTTAGTTCATACCCTTAAACTACCTACTACCCTACATTCCTGCCCTTACAAAATCCATTGGTAACATGGAAAGGGGGCCTTGTACGTAATAAAGCAAGTGCAAGTGTTGATATCCATTAGAGTTAGGTATAAGGATGAAGTGTTTTGTGACATCTTGCCAACGTATGCATTCAACATCTTCCTTAATTTACCTTGGCTCTTTAACTTAAGGGTGATATATAGAGGATATAGGAACACCTATATGTTCCAAAAGGATGGGAAGAAAACCATGCTATTCCTAATAAGTTTTAAGGAACTTTAGAAAGCTTAAGATTAAATTTCCCAAGTTATTAAGAAGAATTTCTTAGTACTATACCAAGTAGAGTTTGCCAAAGCGACCAAGTCAGAAGGCCTTATTTTCCTTCTAATTAGGAGGTTACTGGAAATGAGGGAGACTAGATCCTTGCCTAAAGAAGTTTAGAGACTAGTTAAGGAGTTTAAAGATCTATTCCCTAAAGATCTGCTTAAAGGATTACCCCCACTTAAAGGAATTGAGCATTGTATTAATTTGTCGGTTGGAGTTACCCCACCTAATAAACCTACTTACAAACTTAATCCTGAATAAGTGGCCAGACTCAAATGCCAAGTAGACAAGCTTGTTGAAAAGGGCTATGTTTAAGTAAGTATGAGTCCATGCATTATACCAACGCTACTCATCCCATAGAAGGACAGATCTTAGCAAATGTGACAGTAAAGCCATTAACAAGATCACCACTAAGTATAAGTATCTTATACTTCGGTTGGACAATAAGCTCGATGAAGTCCTTAGAGAATAGATGCTTTCTAAGATTGATTTGAACAGTAGTTACCACCAAATAAGAATGAGACCATGAGATGAATGGAAAACTACTTTTAAGACTAAAGATAGACTCTATGAAGTCTTGTTCCTAAGTACCTTGATGCAATTGATGAACAATGTCCTTCGGCCTTTGATTTGCAAAAGACTAGTCATCTACTTTAATGATATCCTAGTTTATAGTACAAATTTGGGGACTCATGTTAAGCATTTAAGAGCAAGATTCGATGTCCTCCGAGCTAAATGATTGTTCAACAACCTAAAAAAATGTATGTTTTGTTAGAGGAAAGTTGTATTCCTCAGATATGTTATATCAAAAGAATGAATACATATTGATGATGAGATGGTGTACTAATGGGCTATCGACCACTGGCCTACTTACTTAAGCATACCTCAAAGGCCTCCAATCCCTCCTCCGAAGAATCCGCTCTCATCAACCTGCCAATGATAAGAAACTATACATAGAAAGGGGGTGGATGAATTCTCTAAAAGCTCTGAATTGTTATACTATGCTCTATTCTCTCTCTAGTTCTGATGTTGACAATCCTCTGGCCGAGGGCTTTATGCCGAGTGATCTAACCTCTAGTTGTCGAGAGATTTCCTACCGAGTAAAGAGAAATGACCTCCTATTGGTCGAGTATTTCTCTCCAAACCTCCTATAATTCTTATGACATCACTTTCTCGTCTTGGCCTCCTTATTATTGCAACATTTTGTTTTCACTCAGCTGCTATAATTAGAGAATCTTTTGTACAAAACCAATGTTACACTACCACTTGTCTATCTCATCTGACACTATACTATTTTTCTCTATTTATCATTTGTCCTATTTATCCCTTTTTCGTATGTACTAGGAACACTTTTTTTGTATGCCTTTTTGTAATTTTCCTCAATTTTAATGTTTCCCTAGAAACTTACTACAAATACTCCCTTCTCTTTGTAGTCAAAATTATTACATTGTTTCCTGACACTGTACTTGTTCTTGCAAGACAACCTTCTCTAAGTCCATTTTCTCACACTCTTATCTAATTTTACTAAGTAGCTCAAGATTAATAGCAAGTGGACCTTAACATCAGCTTATATATCATATTAAGTGAAATATCAAGTCTTATTATGTTCTTTGATGGGTCATATCCTTCGAGCAACTTCACATCAGCTACTATATTTTATTTGTCAACCTACTCACTCTCTTTTCTTCGATATTTCGAAGGACCCATTGGTTTCTCACCCCTTCCCCCCTACCACCCCCCTACCCCCCCAACCCACCCACCCTCTTAATAAGCCCTAGTGATAACTAAACTTCTAGGCACATCATGCATACTATCAATGATTAGTTAACCCTACAGAGTATTTCAGACTTGCAAAGCTTCCATGGTCTAGCTTCATTTTATAGGAGGTTTATATGCAACCTTAATACCATTATGGCACCCCTAACTAAGTTGATCAAGAAGAATGCTACATTCCAATGGATTGAGAAAGCGTAGAGGAGCTTTGAAGAGATCAAGAAGAAGTTGACAATAGCCCATATACTAACCCTGCCCAACTTTGATAAACTATTGGAGTTAGAATGTGATGCATTAAAAGATGGCATTAAAGCTATTTTGATGTAAGAGCAATGACCTATCACTTATTTTAGCAAGAACTACGAGGAGCCACACTAAACCTAGCTTATGATATGGAATTTTATGCTTTGATTCAAGCTCGTACAACTTGGTAGCATTTATGATTTATACAAATCATAAATGTTTGAAGTACTTACAAGGCTAGCAGAAGCTAATGTGACAATAAGCCAAGTGGGTAGAGTTTCTAAAGACCTCATATGTGATCAAATACAAGAAGGGAAGTACCAACAATGTTGTAGATACCTTATCTAAACAGCATGCCTTGATCATGACCATGTAAGCCAAAGTTTTAGGATTTTGGAATGATGCTAGATCAAGATGAAAATGACAGCTACTTTTGGTCTGTTTTGACTAAGTACAGATCAAGAGTTGTAGTTGATGGCTTTTATGAAGACTAAGGGTACTTGTTTAAGAAGTGTCAATTGTATATACTAAATAGCTCAATACAAGAGCTATTGGTCTATAAAGCTAATGTAAGAGGATTGGCTAGTCATTTTAGGAAGAAAAAGACCTATGAGTTACTAATGGAGCATTTCTTTTGGTCTAGAATTTTTAAGGATGTGCACATAGTAATTGAGAGGTGTTTAACAAAAAAAAAAAAAAAAAAAAAACAGAGCCAAAGGAAAAAAGGAGCCGTATGGGAAGTATACATTGCTTCCACTACCTCAATAGCCTTAGACTAACCTAAGCATGGTCCTTAGACTCAGACACAGAAGCATGACTCCATTATAGTGGTCATAGATTGATTCAACAAAATAGCTTACTTCATTCCTTACCATAAAACTGATAATGCCATGTTTATTGCTAACTTTTTTATATGGGATATTGTACACTTATATGAAATGACCTACAGCTTAGTCTCAAATCATGATATGAAGTTTATGAACTTCATCCGAAAGACTGTACAAAGGAAGCTCCAGAGAACACAATTGTTTAACACATCTTGACATTCCCAAACTGATAGCCATACTAAAGTAATGAACTTAACTCTAAGTGCCCTCCTTCAAGCCATAGTTGGTAAGAACCTTACCAACTAGAACTTGTGTCTTCTTATTATTGAGTTTCCTTAGAATAGGTCTAAACATAGTTCTACTAATAAGTCTCCTTTTGTAGTTGCCTATGAAATCAACCCTGACCTTACCAATAGGTATGACCTTTATGCCAACCACAAAGGATGACAGTGCAGAAGCAACGGACTAGGCTAATGTTTATAGAAGTTACATTAGTGGATATCTAAGTGCCTCAACCAAACTATTACAAGCAACAAGAGCTTAGCAATCAAGGAAAAAAGCCTATGCACTTCATGGAAGGAAACTTGGTGATAAGAATCAACCCCTAAGACCAATCACGCGTAGCCCAGCTAGGGGACTCCAAGAACTCACTTAGAGGATACTAACTCTAATCCATAACTAAGATGGGGATTCCTATCCTAAGTTAGTCTCTTACCGACCTAACTATCAAATCCTTACTTATGTCAGATCTACCCCTACCAACAGTGATGCTTTATCCCAAAAGATGGCCCAAGAATAGTCAAGGTGAGCTCTTTACCCAACTACAGGCATTCAACCCCAAATCAAGCTGACTTCTCTTTAGAAGAACTAATTGGTCCCCGTCCTATTCCAAATCAAGCCAGCCCCTGATTACCGGCACTTTCTATTTCATCTACTTTGTATCATAGTTCTAACTCTCATCCACTAAATGACACATGTCTTCTAGCATGATCTTTTCAAAAAGATTCTTCACTTTTTTGCACTGAATATTCTTTGTCTCTTTTACCCCCTTTCAGTAAGTTTCTTGTAACCTAATTATAGAATACCCTTTTATCTTTTCATACGTATAAAGTAACTCCAGTGGATAGGTATATAAACACCCACTTTCTTATACGCAGACAATCAACTAATCAATATCAGATTATTCAAGCATCCTTTGAGAAACCTTAGTGTTTTCATTACTCTTCAACTCTTATCTATTCCCTTTAGCAAGAGGTAGTGTTGAATGACCCTTTAGTTTAGATAGGTGTATCATATCTGGTGGATTATAAGCTGTGTAGGATCTTGTTAATGCATCATATTCAGCTAAATAGGTTACAGATTGGCTAAACCCTCATTTTATTTTCCTTATTCTTCCTTATTGTGGTGCCTCCGTATATTCAACCCTAGAGACGCGTCAGCTTTGCTGGTATTAGAGTACAGTTCCCTAAAGGAATATCTAAAGTTGTAGTGAAGTTTTGGTTAAGTTTACTGTTAGTGGCTACTATGTTCCTTTTGTAGCTATTGTAGTATGTTTGTGTGATAGCAAGTGCGGTTTCATTGTTACTCTGTTTTTACTCTATTTCTTATTATGAAAACAAAGCAAGTTTCTGTTTATTTTGTTTGAGCAACTATTAGGCACTAAAGTTGTTAGTGAGTTGTTGATCTATTGGGGAAGTATTGTACTATGTTAGATTCGAGTGTTCAAGGTGTTATTGGTGACTAAAGTAGTAGTGCTCAACCCGATCATGGTCATAGTGGTATTAACACCCTAGGATTCGTCAACAACAATCTAAATAGACTCACAAACGTTATTGAGAGTCTAGTCATGGTAATGCAAGTTAATAGGCAATAACCCCAAGATATACCGCCACAAAATCTACATGAAAATATTCAAGAAAGGGGTTATGGCTAAGCTGGTCGAGCCCCTCACCCAATTCGACCCCCTCATGCTAGAAGAGCTACTAGATGAAGACTGGAGTTAGAGGAGATTAAAGAGGATGTTGAAGAGTTTGGGGGTGGAAGAAGAAGGAGCTAACTATTACTAAGTACAAGGATGAGGGGGCCGAGCTCCTTGAAGACTAGATAATGTCAAGGTTTAAATTCCGCTCTTCAATGGAAGTAGAGATGCCGATAGAGCTAACTATTAGTAAGCACAAGGAGCTAACTATTATTGCTTCTCTCTTCTTACAGGAGATTGTGTGGATACACAATGTACCGAGAAGTATAGTTTCTGATAAAGACTCGAAGTTCTTAAGCAATTTCTAGAGAACCTTATGGCATCGACTGGGAACCAAATTACTCTTTAGTATCTCATGTCACCCCCAAATTGACGGCCAAATAGAGGTAGGTAATCGTACTTTGGGGTCACTGCTCCAAGCTACAGTAGACAAGAACTTAGCTGATTGGAACATTTGCTTGTTAGTGGTCGAGTTCACCTATAACTGAACAGTACATGACCTCACTAAGTAGACTTCCTTTGAGGTAGT
This sequence comes from Lumnitzera littorea, assembly GCA_024138015.1. Taxonomy (NCBI): domain Eukaryota; kingdom Viridiplantae; phylum Streptophyta; class Magnoliopsida; order Myrtales; family Combretaceae; genus Lumnitzera; species Lumnitzera littorea. The sequence goes on along the minus strand of JAMXBB010000090.1, from coordinate 10,188 downwards.
CTATGGGTTTAATCTTGAGTTGCCCATTAACCATACCCCTATACTAGTACCCGTACAAGAAGACTCTGATGCATTAGCCAAAGTACAATCCCTTCATCACATCTATGACAAAGTCACTTGATACATCAACCAAGCTGCCAAAAGAATGCAAGAAAAAATCAAGGGTAAAACAGCTAAACAATTTCAGTTAGGAGACTTAGTATGGTTTTACCTGAGTAAGGAGTGATTCTTGAACCAGAGGAGGAACAAATTATCTACAAGAGTGGAAGGACCTTTTAGAATCCTCTAGAAGATCAATAATAATGCCTACAAGTTGGAATTGCTCGAGGACTATGAGGTTTCTGATGCCTTCAACATTGCCAACCTCAACCCATATCACCTTAATGGAGAACTGAGTGAACACAATTTAGATTTAATCCCAAATCCAAAACAACTTAGAAGGAATGATAGGAATTAGGCTATTAGACCTTTAACCTGCAGTCGAGCTTGAAGACTAGAGGGGTTGGCACGACGAATCCTTCTAGTCTGACCGACCCCTACTGAGGCCAAGTACTTTCTTGCAGAGTTACCCTTCATATCGAACCATGTGACTACCCATTTTTCTGTATGCCAAATTGAGGATTACTCACTAACACTAAATTGACCAATTACTTAGCATCTTCCTTACTAAGAAGCCAAGAGAGAGACTTCGAACTGACTAAGCTATCTATGCTCAGACAAGCCATTTGTCCGTACTTTTTGTCCGTATCTTCTAACGACCTCACCAATGTAGCATTACCATGTAAACAATATCATGTGCAGAATTCATTGCACTAATGATTGTTTTTCTTATATATTCATTTTTATCCTTTTATATCTTGCACATTACTTCCTTAGGAAATGCCCTTTTGTCTTTTCCTTTTTAGGCAAGTTGTCCTAACTTATGAGTATAAATACCCTTGCACTTGTAGCTGAAAGGCATCAGATCATTCTTAATATACTTTTGAGTACTTTTTATCCTTGCATAAACACTATTTGTTTACTCTCAGCATCACTCTTATCCTTTCCCTTAAGTAAGGTTAAGTGGTAAGTAACCTCACTTAATCGATTCGTGCGTCATATCAAATTATGCTGTGAGTCCTCGAAAGTTCCACTGGTGTATCAAATCCTCTAGAGCTGTTCGTAAGTTTTACTTATTGTTTCATTCTTCATTTTTCCCTTTTGCACTTTCCTCATTAATCCTTTTTCAAGCTTTCTACAAGCTTAGACCCATCCAGCAACCGACCTTATTTGTTCTTAGTCACAGTTTGCAACATAACATATACTATCCAATCTATACTTTAGGGTGTGCAATAATCATATTAAAGCAATGCATCTATATATTCAAGCTTTGAGACTTAGATAAGTAGCTTACAATGAGAAAAGATGCTTTTAATCTAGCTCAAACCTATGATCAGTGCTAACAAAATGCTTTAGTAAAACAAGCCCTAAGCTCATACCTAATTCCTCTTACTATTCCTTGGCATTTTGCCCAAGGGGGGACTAGATATACTTAGCCCATTCCCAAAGATAACCAAGCAGAGGAGATACATCATTTTAGAGTTAGATTATTTTACAATGTGGGTTAAGGCTAAAGCTATAGCAAGTATAACAAAGTAGAGTATTGAAGTGTTTATGATTAGTAACATCTTAACCAAGATTAGGATACCATATGCAATCATAATAGACAATGGACCAAAATTCAATAATGATAAGTTTAAGGAATTCTATGAAACTCGAAAGATTAGATTGTGATACACATCTATTACATATCCCTAAAGCAATGTTCAGGCTAAGAAAATGAACAAGGCTATTCTACAAAGTTTAAAGAAGAAGGTAAACCAAGTTGATCGCAAGTGAGCAAACAAACTGCCCAATGTTTTTTTTTGGGGGGGGGGGGCGGTGGGGGGGGTATAGGATTACCCAAAGGACCTCAACAAGTCGCACTCCATACCAATTGACCTTTGGGACAAAGGTGGTATTGCCAATTAAGTTGTAAGTAGAGAGCATGAAGGTCCAAACCTACAACCTCGATCATAATGATACTCGCCTTTTAGATAATCTAGATACAATCCAACGAAATGTGTGCCTTAGCTAAAGCTTATCTTATTGCTTATTAGTAGCGACAGCTTAGTATTATGATAAGCGAGTCAAGCATAAGTGCTTCCAACCTGTTGATATGGTCTATAGGAAACTTAAAGCATTAGGAGTAAGAGAATGCCAAGGGAAACTCACGCATACTTAGGAGGAGCTTGTCAAAGTGAAAGAGGTGGTAAGGAATGGACATGCCTACAGGTTAGAGTGGCTTGATGAACACCGATCCCTAGGGCACGAAATGCCAACAATGTTAGACCATATTTTGAATGAAGGATGTGTGAGACCTTTATTTTAACAAGTAAGACATTAGCTCCGGGAAATTTAGGATATTTACAAAAATCCATTTGCCATAACTCTGAAAACACGTTTGGACCACATATTAGTAAAGAACCTATAGAATCTAGGTATTCAAAATAGAAATTGTAAAATAATAATGCAAGTTAAAAGTTAAAAATATGTTTGAATTCACTTGTTAATTGCTGAAATGAGAAAACAATGAAATTTAAGATCCAATTTAACAAGATCTTAGACCTAAATTAATAATATAAAATTTAATAAAACAACTAGAGACAACACTTACAACCTCAAAAATATATAAATGAGTTAACTAACTATAATAGAAAGATTCCAAACTCTTAACTTTAGGACGCCCATGTAATCAGTTTGTTTAAGCTCTAAATTGACCATAAGACCCCAAAAAGCTGATTAAAGCGATCTTGTAAATTTAATTGTTGTAACGTAATATTAAATTATTAAAGTAGGCTACAATGGTAAAAGTAACTCTTTCATTAATAAAATTTTGAAAGATTTTGGAACTTAACCTAAAATATAAAAGAGCTTAGAATAAACTAAATAGATAAGAAAAGTAATAAATGTTATAAAAAATAATAATAAATAATTAAAATAAATTATATGTGATTAAGTAAATTAATGAAAGCTTCCATGCAAAAATAACCACTAACCTAAAATATTATAAATAATAAACTATGTTTACTTAAATAATAAATTAAGGGAGCACATGGATTTTTGGAAAACCAAGGATGAGTTGTTGGTTTCCTAAAACCATGGATTAAAAAAAAAATAATAAGATTAGATGGTTTTGAGGCAAAACCATGGATTAAGTCATGGTTCCAAAACCACTTAACATTTGGCATTAAGAAAATTAAGATCCATTTACACTTGTTATGCATGCCATCTAATTAACTCACTTAACTCAAGACCTACAAATATCTTTCTTTTCACCATTTTAGACTTTTTTGACACTAAGGAATTTAAGAAAAATTTGTAGGAATTTTTGGAAAATTTTAGAGGAATTTAAAGAAAATAGCAGAAATTAGGCGATAATCTATGAGATCAAAGTTTCCAAACTTAGGAGCAACTTGACAATAAGCAGCTAACCACCACCCTACAGGAAATCGACCATCTAAGGCAATTGATAAGGTCCCCTCCACCACTGGCCATTGTAACTCCAAATGCTGTTGAGTTCGGTACTCTACTTGATTTTCAAAATTTTGTTAAAAATATTAAATTTTGCCTAAAAATTCTAGAAAATTTTATTCTTACATAATTTTAAGAATATTTTCATAAAAAATTATTCTTTTATAAAAATCTTTCATTTTATATATCGCCTTAAGAAAAGAACTTTTCGAAGTAATTTTCAATTCAATTTTCAAAGGCTCAAACGATGTAGTTTTCTCATAAATTTTTTTTTTTTTTCTAAATACCTTATTACACATAAAATTCCTATGTAAAGAGTTACTCTAAAAATTTTCCTTTTATTTAGGTTGATTTTTAATTTTTGGAAAAATTAATAAGTTGGAATGTAAGGAAAATCTACTATTTTTCACATGATTTTGTTAGATCAGATTTTCCACCACATTTTGAGTAATTTTTTTGTTACTTGCAATAAGTTAATCTTAATTTTTAAGTAGAAATAGGAGATTTTGCGAAAAGACGAGTTTTCCGAAACTAAACTTGATGATTTTTACTTAAATGCTTATAGAGATTTTTTTACTAAGTTAATAAATTGATTATTTTTGTTAAAAATCCTTAAAAATCAATAGTAAATTGAAGATTTTAGTTGTTGTACATAAAGTGTATTCACCTTAAAAACCATGATTTTTTGGGTTAATGTATATATTTTAGGTATATTAGTTAATTAGGTGTGTTTAACATTGTTTTGGTTTTTGGGTTATGCATGTCAATGTGGTTGAGTTTTTTAGCCATGCAAGTTCATACTAGTGGAGTTTCGATAAGGTTGGGCATGAACAAAGTGAAGAAAAGTGAGAAAAAAGGAGTTTTTGGTGAATTTTGGCAAATCTGGTGCCTGTAGAAGATATTGTAGACGTTTCAGATGAGTTGGTAAAGGAGCTGATAGTTGTAGAAAGTTCCATAGAAATTTTTATAAAATTTTCCATAATTACTGGTATAAACTACTAACTTATAGAAAGGTATTGTAGAAGCTTCCTTAATTAAATTAACTATAATATTACAACAGTAGAAACTTCAATAGAAGGTTTTCTAGTATAAAAACTATAATCAAAATTCCTATAGAAGGTTATGTAGAAGGTCTTTCGAATATGAGACATGAGTTGAAATACTAGTAGAAGCTTGAATAGAAGGTTCAATAGATAGAGAATATAACTAAAGACCTTAGTAGAAGCTTGAGTAAAAGGTAATGTAGAAAATTCCACATCAAAGAATATGAGTTAAAACCCTAATAGAAGCTTGAGTAGAAGGCATTAAACACCTAATAGATCTAGTAGAAGGCCATGTAGAAGGTATTAAAAACCTAAGAAACTTGGTGGAAGATTAAGTAGAAGGTCAAAATAACTTATGTAAGAGTAATAACACATAACACCCATAACCAACACTTATTGAATATTAAAATAATGTTAAGCATAAACAAAGTATACTAATCAAAACACTATTATTCTAATGAATTTTATTGAAATTGAAATTAATAGGAATCAACCCCCTGGACCGATCACATGTAGCTGAGCTAGAGAATTCCAAGGACTTGTTTAAAAGATGCTAGCTTTAGGCTATAGCCAAGACAGGGGGTTCTATCCTAAGCTGGTCTCCTGCTGACTTGACTATTGGATCCTTATTTATGTTAGATCTGCCCCTATTCAACAACTATCCTTTATCTTAAAAGATAGCCTAAGAATAGCCAAGGTGAGCTCTTGATCTGACTACAAGCATCTAACACCGAATAGGGCTGACTCCTCTTAGAAGAATTGATTGGTCCTTGACCTGATCCAGATCAGGTCGAGCCATGACTGCAACGCCCTCTTACTTCCACCTACATTGTATCACCCGCCTACTTTGTATCACACTCCTAATGTTTAGCCAACAAGCGACACGTGTCTTTTGATACAATACTCTAGAATGATTCTTTTCTCTTCCACATTAAATATTCTTTGCCCCTTTTGGTGTTATTTATGTAACCTAGTTGCAAAATACCTTTTTGTCTTTTCATACATATAAAGTAACCCTAGTAGATGGGTATATAAACCCCCACTTCTTGTATATAGAGGATAAAATCCAATTAATACAGAAATTATTCACTTTGAGCAATCTTAGTATTTTCATTATCATTCAACTATTATCTATCCACTTTAATAAGGAGTAATGGCGAGTGACCCTTCAGTTCAAACTGGTGTGTCATAGTTGATTGATTGTTGGCTAAGTAGGATCAAGTAGTGTGTCATATCCATTCGGTAGCTACCCAAACTTTGCTAAAATCCCCATTTTCTTTTCTTAGTATGCTTTGTTGTGGTGCCTCTCCGTATGTTCGACCCCAAAGATGCATTAGCTTCACTAGTATCAAATCACGGTTCTGTGAGGAAGTGTGTAAAGTTGCAGTGAAGTTTTGGTTCGTTGCATTGTTAGTAGCTACTATACCCCTTCTATAGCTATTGTAGTGTGTTGGTGTAACAGCAAGAGTTGTTTTATTGTTACTCAGTTTATACTCTGTTTCTCATTGCGAAAACAAAGCAAGTCTATTTCTATTTTATTTAAGTGACTATTCGGTATTAAAGTTGTTAGCAAGTTGTTATTCATTTGAGAAGTATTGTACCATGTCTAATTCAAGTGTTTAGGGTGTTATTTGTGACCAGAGTAATGGTGCTCAACCTAGTTGTAGTCATAATGGTAGTAACACCTTAGGGTCAGTTGACGATAAACTTAACAGACTCATAAACCTTATTGAGAGTCTAGTCACCACAATGTAAGTTAGCAAGCAATAACCCCAAGGTATACAGTAACAAAACATACAGGAAGACACCCCTAAGAGACACTATGGCTAAGGCAATCGAACCAATCACCCAATTCGACTACTACAAGTTGGAGGAGTAGTAAACCAAGCTACTATACAAAGACTGGAGTTAAAGGAGATTGAGGAAGATGACAAGGAGCTAGGTATTGAAGGGTTTAGTGAGGAAGAAGAAATTCATTTTTACCAAGCACTGGGACAAAGACATCGAGTCCCTCGAAGGCTAGACAATGTCAAGGTGCAAATCCTACCCTTAGGTGGAAGTAAAGATGTAAATGAATACTTTGAGTACGAAGAGAAGGTCGAGAAAGTATTTGAATGTTATGGGTATGAAAATGCCATCAAGGTCCGACTTGCTGCATTGGAATTTACTAGCTATGCTACCATGTGGTGGAAAAATCTTAATGCAACCAAAGCAAGAGATGGAAGGCGAGGTGTCAAAACCTAAGATGAGATGAAAAGGTTATTAAGAGGCAAATTTATACCCAAGACTTACCTGCAAGCTACTTTGGCAAAATTGTAGGAACTACACTAAGGGAACCGATCTATTAATGATTATGTAAGGGAGTTCTAGATGTTAATGATCCAAGCCGACATGGAAAAACTAGAGGCCCGTAGAGTATCAAGGTTCATTTCTAAGCTCAAGTATGAGATTCACAATATTATGTACGTATAGAGGTTTATACATTGGAAAAGGTCATCAAGATAGTGCAGAGGGTTAAAAGGCAGAGAATAAGTGTTTTGAGCTGACCTAAGCCAACATTTTCGTGAGTCTCAATATTGTACCGACCTGATTGAGTTGAGCTAAGGAGGCTACTTAAGGCCGAGGATAGGAATGATCGATCTAAAGACAACCGAGCAAGCTAACAGGGCTAGGTCGGTCATCTAGGCCAAGTAGAGAGTAGACCACCCCCAAGGATATATGAGAAAGAGTAGACCTCAAGATGAAAGACCAACGAGGTAAAATGCTTTAAAAGCTTAGACTTCGGACAAATGGCCATTGAGTGTCTGAACGTAATGGTGCTCCGAGGAGATGTAATGAAAAGCATTAATGAGAGCGAGCCTAAGAAAGAAGAAGATGTTGGAAAGCCCGAGGCTGGAGAGGAAGAGGAGACTTGTGTCTATGCCAACCTAAGAGAAGTGATGGCCTTAGTCCTGAGACGAGTATTAAGTTCCTTGCTAAACTCTAAGAAAGACGAAAGAGAAAACCTATTCCACACCAAGTGTACCATCAAAGGCCAATTATGCACATTCACAGTGGATAGAGGAAGTTGTACTAATATAGTTATGCAATCCCTTGTACAAAGGTTGGGTCTACCAACTTCAAAGCACCCTCGACCTTATAAGCTACATTGGCTTCATGATAAGGGTGCTTTGTACGTAATTGAATAAGTAGTCATGCCGTTTAGTGTTAAGAATGTATACAGGGACAAAGTAGTATGTGATATTGTCCCTATGGGAGCTTCACATCTACTGCTTAGACAACCTTACTTATTCGACCGACATGTTACACATGATGGGTATAAGAATAGCTATACCTTTGTTAAGGATGGAAGGAAGATTATGTTGCAACCTCTGACCCCATCCCAAGTAAATAAAACCCATAACCAGCTTACCCGAGCTAGTAAGAAAAAGACCTTAATTATGAGCCAAAGAGAGCTCTGATTTGCTAAGAAGGCTAATGAACCAATGTTCCTATTGGTTAGAAGATTGATAGACATAAGGGAATTATAGGATGTTCCAAAAGAGATCTAAAGCTTGCTAAATGAGTTTTCCGACCTGTTTCCAAAAGAACTACCTAAAGGATTGTTGCCAATCCAAGGCATAGAGCACTGTATTGATCTGTAGCTAAGCATCACCCTACCGAACCGACCTACATATAGGACAAACCTTAAGCAAGCTGTCAAATTGAAAAGATAGGTGGATGAATCCATAGAGCTAGGATATGTGAGGGAGAGCATAAGCCCTTGTGTTGTACCAACTCTATTCGTTCTAAAGAAAGATGATTCATGACGCATGTACATCGACAGTCGAGCAATCAACCGAATTACTGTCAAGTATAGATACCTAATACCGAGGCTTGATGACACATTAGATGAGCTTCATGATATAAAGATATTTCGAAAGATTGATCTACGAAGTGGCTACCACCAAATTTATATGAGGTCAGGCAATGAACGGAAGGTTGCCTTCAAAACTAGGCAGGAACTCTACGAATGGTTGGTTATGCCATTCGAACTTACTAATGTGCCAAGTACATTCATGAGGTTAATGAACCATGTGATGCAGCCCCTAATTGGGAGATGTGTGGTCTTGTATTTTGATGACATATTAGTATATAGTGTTAACCTAAACGACCATGTTCAACATCTTTACAAAGTATTTAGCATTTTACGAACTGAAAAGTTGTATGAAAATGTGAAGAAGTAGTTGTTCTACCAAAGAGAAGTGATATTCTTAAGATTTGTAGTGTTAGGGCAAGGAATCCGAGCAGATGAGGAGAAGATTCAAGTTGTTCTAGAATAGTTGATGCCTAAGAATGTCATTGAGGTATGAAGTTTCCATAACTTAGCTTCTTTCTATAGGCGATGTTATTAAAGACATTAGCACAATAGCCACCCTATTGACCAAGTTGACTAAGAAGAGTGAAGGATTCAAGTAGAATGACCGAACTGAACATAGGTTTAGAGCGATCAAGAAAAAGGTCACAACGACACCTATCCTGTCACTACGAAATTTTAATAAGCCCTTCAAATTAGAATGTGATGCATTTAAAGTAGGAATTGGCACTGTCCTGGTGTAGGAGTGATGACCCATTGCCTTCTACAGTGAGAAACTTAGTGGTCCTACGATAAACTATTATATGTACGAGAAGGAGTTGTACTCCCTTTTTCAAGCCTTTACTACTTGGCAACACTATCTACTAACATGAGAGTTTGTTATTTACATTGACCACAAATCATTGAAGCATCTTGGGAGTCAAAACAAACTCTTAAAGAAATAAGCCAAGTGGTTAGAATTTATGGAAGGGTTCTCGTATGTCATTCTGCACAAGAAGGGAAGCGCAAATGTGGTCGCCAACGCTCTGTCATGACGGCAAACCTTGCTGACCATTTTACAGACAAAATTATTGGGATTCTCACTCATCACTAAACGGTATGCCACTAACCCTCACTTTGGTCCCGTTGTTGAACAGTATCGAAAAGGGGTAGTTATTGGAAGATATTATCTTAAGGATGACTATTTGTTCAAGGACCACAAGCTATGCATTTTAAACTGCTCCACACGTAAGCTATTGATCAAGGAAGCTCATAGCGGAGGATTATCTAGTCATTTCAAGGAGACCAAGATGGCCAGTCTGTTGAAAGAAAACTTTTATTAGCTTGGTTTAGCTAAGGATGTCTATAAGGTGGTTAGTAGTTGTGAAGTGTACAAGCGTGCTAAGGGGAAGAGAGAACCCCACGGAGAGTACATGCCATTACCAACACCTACTTTACCTTGGGCCGACCTCAGCATAGACTTTGTCCTATGGTTACCTCGAACATCCAGAGGGAAAGATTCTATTTTTGTTTTAGTGGACCACTTCAGCAAAATGGTGCACTTCATTCTGTACCATCAAACTAACGATGCCCTATACATTGCGGATTTACAATGTATGTCTGGTTAGTTTTTATGTCCAATGTATTTTCTTAAAATAGGCATAGCTAAAACTTGGACATAAACACTAACCAGACATACATTGTAATCCACCAAGGGACATGATTAGAATTTCTGACTAAATACCAACCCTTTGATGA
>JAMXBB010000089.1:5000-27647 GCA_024138015.1 Lumnitzera littorea | reverse complement strand
CCCGTCGGGATAAATCTGACCCCTTCCTCTGTTCCCACCTACATATATGGGGTATTTTAAGAAGTGAACATCTTTATTAGTAGAAGGGTCCGGGGAGAGAATAGGAAAGGTAATTTCACTATATTTCTGACCCGGAACAGGACCTATAACAAGAATATTTTTTTGAGTGGGGCGGTAGCTTTGAAAATACAGATTGCCTATCTTTTCTTTCAGCTCGGGCGAAATACGATCGGGGGGGGCTAATTCAAACCCCTCGGGTAAAATAAGAACAGCTCCCACGTTCAACCCCCCTTTTTTACCATTAGCAAGAACTTGTTTTACTTGCATATCATAAGGAATTCGAACAACTGCTTCAAATACAGTATCAGGAAGTACCGCTTGTGGAACCTCAATATCCACGGGCTTATTAGCTAAATGGCAATTAGCACATACAATACGTCCGGTCGCTTCTCGTGGATTTTCATAACCCTGCTGTGCAAAAATGGGATATGCATTTGAAATGGATGTCCGAGTTATGATATATATCATCAGCGATACGGAAATAGATCGAGTAATCTCTTTCTTTATCCAAAAAAAGGTATTTTTAGTTTGCATGGTCCAATCATTGATTCCAAAATTTTTACAATAAAATTAGGTAGGTCGCTTGTATCGTTCCCTATCCACAATTCTGCTATTTACTGAAATAATTTTACTGGAATATAGGAGTAGGGGAAATCCCCGTACGGATAGAAAGAGTGGAGTAAGTACGTCTTTAAATGCTTTGCTTATGTACAAAATAACAAATATTCGAGTTGGATCAGTCATTCATTGAATGATAAATCACTACAAGTGATGGCGATACACGATTTAAATAACGAAAGATCCAATATTTTAAAATTGTATCTAGAATGACTGGAAAAGTGGAAACAAGACCAGATATAATTTGCTCATTATGAGCAAATCCAAAATCTTTGTAGACATAGCCAATCATTAGTTCCCACCCATGGGGCGAATGGAATCCGATACATAAATCAGTTAATAAAAGAATAGAAAAAGCTTTTATTGTGTCACTTAAGTTATATAGGAATTCTTGAACCCAAGAGTTCAGAATAACAAGTTCTTCATTAGCTAGAATAGAATAACCACTTAAAATAATGAAACAGATTATATTTGTCGATAAGTGAAAAACCGTGTGGATATGCTCCTCATTGTGCATTTTGATCAATTGGATCGTTTCTTTATGGATTCCTAGACGAAGCGTTTGTAGATGTGTTTCCGGGTATTCTTTTATCATTTCGTCCAACAGGAAGAGTTCTTCTAACTCTATGAATTTTTCTAGAATACTCTTTTCTTGAATATCAGTCAAAAAGGTTTCGGATTGTCTAATATTCCACCAATTAGTAATCCAAGATTCGAGACTTTTATTAAATAATAGAGAGATCCACCAGGGCAAAAATACTATAGATGTAAGACATAGAAAAGGAAGAAATGATTTCTTTTTTGCCATTTTTGCACCTGTGAATTGGAATTGTTAATGAAAACACCTCATTCGTCGAATCTATGGGATCGAATATTTCTATCAACCATAAATAAGTTCTATTACAAGGAATTGAACCTATGAAGCTATTCCCTATTTTTTTTTGTGATTCAGTGGTTAGGCCTTGAATCTCGAAAGAATACAGAAATAGAATGAGAGCCCACTTTGTTTGAATTGGAATGAAGAAATAATAAAAAAATCTTGTTTCCATTCCAGATACTTCAATTGATCAAATTCGAAGTCTCTTTTGATGAATTTCTGAAAGAATCACTTCAATTCAAGTAATGAATATTAATTATTCAAATTTCAAACCAAAGGAACTTCCCTTTTCCTGTCTATCAAAGGAAGGTTTCAAAAAAAATTTCGCCGGCTACACTCACAGTCATAGTCCAGGAAAAATGGAGAGAGATTTATATTTATGAAGAATATTGTGTCAAAAATGAGCGGCAAAAAAAGACAGAAAAGTTATCCTTAGAAGAGATCCAATTCTTTGATCATTAATAAACACAAAAGAAAAGTCGATTGACAAAAGAAAGGAGAGATAATTTACAGGATATTATCCATCTGTATCTAACGTATCAATTCCTATTGAAAATAAAAAATTGAAAAAAAAAAAAAGAGAAATTCTTTATTCCAAAATCTTTTGCTATACGAGATGAATCTATTCTTTTGGTTTGTTACTTCTTTTTTACTGAATTGGATTGGATGGATTTCCATACACATAATAAAAAAAAATTGTGGACAAAAAAAGTTTCGTTTTATGGATGTTCTGTATACGTCTATTTTGGTTTGAATGAACGTTCTAAAAAAACTTTTGAGTTCTTGAATTTTTTCCTTGCCGAGGATAAAGAAGTTATTCTTCAGTTCATTTCAAAATACTTCAATTGGCACGCGCAAGAAATAGGCTAATTCAGAAGCTTTTTGCTCAATTTCTCGCGGAGTCAAATTCTCATCAGTACGCGTCAAAGGAATGGCCCCCTGCCCTTTGATTTCCATATAAAGGACACGACGAGCATAAATACCCTCTTTAACTTCTATTCGGATGGACTGAATATCTTTCATACGGAATCGTAGGAAGATGCGACGATTTTTTCCAGGAAATCCCCAACGAAAAATACAGACTATTCCTTCTTTTCTATCGAACCGATCATAACCACTACCTACATTCCACGAAATTGTGCACCACAAATAGGAACTAATAAAGAGACCTGCGATCCCGTAGAAAGACATCACGATCCCTTGTGAAAAAAAAATTATTTGCTGAGACGGAACTAAAGATATCAAATTCTTACCGAGATAACTCGAAGCTCCAACCAATACGAATCCTAATGAACCTAAAAAAAGGGTAAAGGCCCAGCAGAAATTACTTATTTTTCGAGACCCCACTATAAGTTCTATCCATATATGTTCTGATCGCCAACTCATACTAGATCCGGTTGCATTTTATTGGAATTGAGAAAAAAGTCCAAATGAATTTGACTTTCCTTTTTTTATTTGCGAAGTAACTCTCATCAACTAGCGCTATTCTGTTCTGATGTAACCCTTTAGGAGTAATTCATCTAATTGGTTAGGTCCAAAATAATAGAATCCCCCTTTTATGATCTCCTATAGATATCTACATACATAGAGATACGTTGACTTCCCATTCGGCTAGATTCCGATCTATTTCTAGCTATAAGTCATTTACTCATCTATTTACGCATACATAAGAGCTCCTTTATTTATTTTATGTTCATAGGAAGCTGCACGTTATACCATATTTTATTAAATAGATATTATCTAAGTCTTGAAAAAATTAGATATTATCTAAGTCTTGAAAAAATAGATGAGATTTGGACCCTAAAAAATCTTGTTTTTTTGAACATGAAGAGATAAAGAAGCCATTGCAATTGCCGGAAATACTAGGCCCACGAAAGGCACAAAAATAGAGGGTAAGTTTAAGTCGTTGAGAGTTGTCATAGAATGGGTACCTCGATTTAATATTTGTACCTGTTATAAAGATAACATTAGAATTCGTATCTAATTATACTAGATATATCTATAAGTATATCTAAGTGAGTATATATAATATACTAAGTGCAAGGAATGTATAATTTAATAAATAAATGCGACTTATTCGTCTTTCTACATGAAAGATATAAATATATGTATGATAATTCATTCTTGTCTTTTAATTTGAATTTCATTAATAAACTAAAGAATTTATTAAAAATTCCTGCAAGATTCGTTAGAAGTAAAGGGATTCTTGGGAGATAGAGTAGAAAGATACTCTATCTCTCTATTTGAATTTTCTATATTTGAATTCTATATACATAGGCAACGCAGCAAGAAGGATGAAATTCAGTTTATTTTCCTTTGCCTAATTTGAATTTATCAAGAAGAATCTTCTTTTTTTCTCTTGTTAATACAGGTTTACTAAATAGTAATCGGGAATATCGGTATAAAAAAAAGAATTATCCGTATGATTCTTTATACAATTTCAAATTCAATCTTATGTCACGAAAGAAAAAAAAATACATTCGAAAAATGTTGATTTTGATTCGCACAAACTAACTATTTTTCGCTACAAATCAAATAATTTAACTAAATTAACTAATTTAACTTAAGGACCTACTTAATTGAATTTGAATTCAAAGGAAAAAAAGCGTGAAGTTTAAATAACTCACTCAGAACACCCTTTAAAGGATTACGTGGTACGATTGGATCGAATAAGCCCTTATGGAATAAATATTCAGCCGCTTGTGAACCTTCCGGTACTGTCTTATTCAATGTTTGTTCAATTACTCTTTTCCCGGCAAATGCAATGTATGCATTAGGTTCGGAAATAATGATATCCCCCAACATCCCAAAACTAGCCGTCACCCCACCAGTAGTAGGAGATGTAAGGATTGATACATAGAATAACTTTTTATTTGCTTGATAATCATATAAAGCAGCAGAAATTTTCGCCATTTGCATCAAGCTCAAACTTCCTTCTTGCATACGTGCTCCTCCGGAAGCACACACTATAATAAGAGGTAAAAATTTATTGGTAGCATACTCAATCAAACGCGTGATTTTCTCGCCTACTACGGATCCCATGCTACCCCCCATAAACTGAAAATCCATAACGCCAATAGCTATGGGAATACCATTTAGGCGACCGGTGCCTGTTTGAACAGCCTCAGTTAATCCTGTCTTTATTTGATAAGAATCAATACGATCTTTATAAGGTTCTTCCTCCGAATGAAATCCAATAGGATCCAGAGAAACCATGTCTTCATCCATAGGATCCCAAGTACCTGAATCAATCGAAAGTTCGATTCGATCTGAACTACTCATTTTCAAATGATATCCACATTGTTCACAAATATTCATTTTTGACTTAAAAAATTTCTTATAATTTAATCCATAACAATTTTCGCATTGAACCCACAAATGCCTATATTTTTGAGTTAAATCGAAATCAGTAGAATTTTCTCTTATCGTGAAATCAATAGCATTCCTGCTAGTTCTTATACTGGAGCTCCCCCTTCCATTACTATTTTCACTTTCACTACAAATGTAACTATAAATGTAATGGTCACTGGAATTGTCACTACCACTTAAAATGGAACTCTCAATAGAGATTTGAGAACGAAAATAAGAGTCAATGCAAGTATTAATGTAATTATTCCAACTGTATTTAGTCTCATACAGGGAAAGATCATAGTGGGAATCGTCATTCTTCGATCCATTCTTCAGATAACCATAATTCCGACAACTAAAAAAAGAACTTTCTAGTTCACTCGGTAAAGAAGGATCATTGTCAATCTCAAAAATTTGCTTTTCAATATCAAAATATAGGGAATAAATATCCCTATTCCTATCTCTAACTAAAAAGGTGTCGTCAGAGATAAAATTACGAATGTCCCGGATGCCCACGAAATGATCAACATTACTGTAACTAGAACTATGAATTTTTTTATACGTATCGTTTCTAACCGGATCTTCACTTACACTGGTATTTTCAATAGGACCAAGCCTATCGATTGATTTACTTAGCTCACACCTGTATTCTAATTTATCCTTAGACAACATCGAATTGAACCAACATTTTTTCATAGAGCTTTCTTGCCCCTATTTTTTTTATACATGAAAATACAAAGATGAATAGTCATTCGATGAAAAATCATTGAATATTTTATTTGCTATCAGAATAAGCCAATAGTTAGGATTATTAACTAATTAAAGAAAAGTGAAAAAAAAAATGATTGGAGTTGATTGTCTTTTGTAAAATTTTGTGAAAATCCGGAGTATTACTTAAACTATATCGGAATATGACATATGAAGATGTCCGTCATCTTGTGTCAAATTCGCATCGAAAAAAAGACATATTTGTTCCCTCTTATGAATAACTTTTTTCGTAAAATCTCGTCTATTGCTAATAGAATCAATTTCTATTACATATACATAGAACACGGAACGAAAAGGACAATATACAGGATGGGTGAAGAGGTTGTGATACTTGACTCAATTCATGATCCAAAGCTAAGGGATATAAAAGAATACACCAATCCTAAAGATCCATGGAATTTATTGTGGATCCAAGCCAACAAACAATAGAAGCATTTTCGTTGTTTAGTTATTTATTTTATTTTGAATCTTGTATATCTAGATAAATATGTATGTATTTGAAATAGATCTAATAAATAGAATCTTTGGATTCGGCTCAATCCTTTTAGTAAAAGATTGGGCCGAGTTTAGTTGAATTACAATTCAATTAAGAGTAAGAGAACGAACGGGAATTACTGGATTACAAAGTATCCATTGCTTCGAATTCAAATTTGATCTCCTTCCATACTTCACAAGCAGCAGCTAGTTCAGGACTCCATTTGCTAGCCTCACGGATAATTTCATTACCCTCACGAGCAAGATTACGTCCCTCATTACGAGCTTGTACACATGCTTCTAAAGCTACTCGATTAGCTACGGCACCCGGTGCATCTCCCCAAGGGTGTCCTAAAGTTCCTCCGCCGAATTGTAGTACGGAATCATCTCCAAAGATTTCGGTCAGAGCAGGCATATGCCAAACGTGAATACCTCCCGAAGCCACGGGCAGAACACCTGGTAAAGAGACCCAATCTTGAGTGAAATAAATACCACGGCTTCGATCTTTTTCAATAAAATCATCACGTAGTAAATCAACAAAGCCCAAAGTAATTTCTCTTTCTCCTTCAAGTTTACCTACTACGGTACCAGCGTGAATATGATCTCCACCAGACATACGTAAGGCTTTAGCTAGTACACGGAAGTGCATACCATGATTTTTCTGTCTATCAATAACTGCATGCATTGCACGGTGGATATGAAGAAGTAGACCATTATCTCGGCAATAATGAGCCAAGCTAGTATTTGCAGTGAAGCCCCCTGTTAAGTAGTCATGCATTACGATAGGAGCTCCCAATTCTCTGGCAAATACAGCCCTTTTGATCATTTCTTCGCATGTACCCGCAGTAGCATTCAAGTAATGCCCTTTGATTTCACCAGTTTCTTCTTGTGCTTTATAAAGTGCTTCGGCACAAAATAAGAAACGGTCTCTCCAACGCATAAATGGTTGTGAGTTCACGTTCTCATCATCCTTCGTAAAATCAAGTCCACCACGAAGACATTCATAAACTGCTCTACCGTAGTTCTTAGCGGATAACCCCAATTTCGGTTTAATAGTACATCCCAATAGGGGGCGGCCATACTTGTTCAATTTATCTCTCTCAACTTGGATCCCGTGAGGAGGGCCTTGGAAGGTTTTAATATAGGCAGTAGGAATTCGCAGATCCTCCAGACGTAGAGCGCGCAGGGCTTTGAACCCAAATACATTACCCACAATGGAAGTAAACATATTAGTAACAGAACCTTCTTCAAAAAGGTCTAAGGGGTAAGCTACATAGCATATATATTGATTTTCTTCTCCAGCAACAGGTTCGATGTGGTAGCATCTTCCTTTATAACGGTCAAGGCTGGTAAGCCCATCGGTCCATACGGTTGTCCATGTCCCAGTAGAAGATTCAGCAGCCACTGCAGCCCCTGCTTCCTCAGGCGGAACTCCAGGTTGAGGAGTTACTCGGAATGCTGCCAAGATATCAGTATCTTTGGTTTGATAGTCAGGAGTATAATAAGTCAGTTTATAATCTTTAACACCAGCTTTGAATCCAACACTTGCTTTAGTCTCTGTTTGTGGTGACATAAGTCCCTCCCCTACAACTCATGAATTAAGAATTCTCACAACAACAAGGTCTACTCGACAGAAATTCGGAGTTAATGAAAGCTTTCACAGGAATCTTTCACAAAATTTTTAACTAATATTATCAACTAATTAACTAATATTATCAACTAATCATAATGGTCTTTATTAGACCATGGTATTTGATTCGCCAAATACATCATTATTGTATACTCTTTCATATATATGGCGCAACCCAACTCTTGTTTTTGAAGTTTCTAATCCCTTACTTTTTTTGAATCGAAATATCGAAATAATAAGAAATTGACTCTTGACAGTGAGATACGTTGTATATGTAAATCCTAGATGTGAAAATGGGAAAAATTTGTATCCATTAGGTAGAAAAAAAAAAAAAAGAAAAGGCTAGACATAAATGAATCCACTAAAAAAAGAACTAAGGCCCAATGAGATAAAAATAATGAATTGTAAATAGAGTTTAGGTTCGAATTCCATAGATAATATCTATGTTATTGTTTATAATGATAGACAAATGAACGACTTTCTCAAAGCTCAAGATTTTTATTCATCCACTTGATATTTTAAAAATGGGTCGATTGAACTTCAAAATTTACTTGAATTGAATAAGTAAACAAAATAAATGGAATTGAATTCGGTTGGACGGTACCAACGAAATCGAGTGTTAATTACCATTAATTATTGAATTAACTGATCAACTTGCTATCGAACATTTTTTTGGATTCAAAATTTTCGTAAAAGATTTCAACATATTTCACTTTTATTATTATTATGAGAATCAATCCTACTACTTCTGGTCCCAGAGTTTCCACACTTGAAAAAAAAAACCTGGGACGTATAGCTCAAATCATTGGTCCGGTACTGGATGTAGCTTTTCCCCCGGGCAAGATGCCTAATATTTATAACGCTCTGGTAGTTAAAGGTCGAGATACTCTTGGTCAAGAAATTAATGTAACCTGTGAGGTACAACAATTATTAGGAAATAATCGAGTTAGAGCTGTAGCTATGAGTGCTACAGATGGTCTAATGAGAGGAATCGAAGTGATTGATACGGGAGCTCCTCTAAGTGTTCCAGTCGGCGGAGCGACTCTAGGACGAATTTTCAACGTGCTTGGAGAGCCTATTGATGATTTAGGACCTGTAGATACTCGTACAACATCTCCTATTCATAGATCTGCGCCCGCCTTTATACAGTTAGATACTAAATTATCTATTTTTGAAACAGGAATTAAAGTAGTAGATCTTTTAGCCCCTTATCGCCGTGGCGGAAAAATAGGACTATTCGGGGGGGCTGGAGTGGGTAAAACAGTACTTATTATGGAATTGATCAACAACATTGCTAAAGCTCATGGGGGCGTATCCGTATTTGGCGGAGTAGGTGAACGTACTCGTGAAGGAAATGACCTTTACATGGAAATGAAGGAATCCGGAGTAATTAATGAACAAAATATTGCAGAATCAAAAGTAGCTCTAGTCTACGGTCAGATGAATGAACCTCCCGGAGCTCGTATGAGAGTTGGTTTGACTGCCCTAACTATGGCAGAATATTTCCGAGATGTTAATGAACAAGACGTACTTCTATTTATCGACAATATTTTCCGTTTCGTCCAAGCAGGATCTGAAGTATCTGCCTTATTGGGTAGAATGCCTTCCGCTGTGGGTTATCAACCCACCCTTAGTACCGAAATGGGATCTTTACAAGAAAGGATTACTTCTACCAAAGAGGGATCCATAACTTCTATTCAAGCAGTTTATGTACCTGCAGACGATTTGACCGATCCTGCGCCTGCTACGACATTTGCCCATTTAGACGCGACGACCGTACTATCAAGAGGATTAGCTGCTAAAGGTATCTATCCAGCAGTCGATCCTTTAGATTCAACGTCAACTATGCTCCAACCTCGAATCGTTGGTGAGGAACATTATGAAACTGCGCAAAGGGTTAAGCAAACTTTACAACGTTACAAAGAACTTCAGGACATTATAGCTATCCTCGGGTTGGATGAATTATCCGAAGAGGATCGCTTAACCGTAGCAAGAGCACGAAAAATTGAGCGTTTCTTATCACAACCCTTTTTCGTAGCAGAAGTATTTACCGGTTCCCCGGGGAAATATGTTGGCCTAGCAGAAACAATTAGAGGGTTTAAATTGATCCTTTCCGGAGAATTAGATAGTCTTCCTGAACAAGCCTTTTATTTGGTAGGTAACATCGATGAAGCTACTGCGAAGGCTACGAACTTAGAAATGGAGAGTAAATTGAAGAAATGACCTTAAATCTTTGTGTACTAACCCCTAATCGAATTGTTTGGGATTCCGAAGTGAAAGAAATCGTTTTATCTACTAATAGTGGACAAATTGGCGTATTACCAAATCACGCGCCCATTGCCACAGCTGTAGATATAGGTATATTGAGAATACGCCTTAACGACCAATGGTTAACGATGGCTCTGATGGGCGGTTTTGCTAGAATAGGCAATAATGAGATCACTATTTTAGTAAATGATGCGGAAAAGGGTAGTGACATCGATCCACAAGAAGCTCAGGAAACTCTTGAACTAGCGGAAGCTAACTTAAGGAAAGCTGAAGGAAAGAGACAAACAATTGAGGCAAATCTAGCTGTCAGACGAGCTAGGACACGAGTCGAAGCTCTCAATCCGATTTCATAACTAATTAATTGGTGGAGTGCGTACGAATAATCAAAGGAACTTCTGTATAAACAGAGGTTCGGTTTCTACCCCTTTTTTTTCTTCCGATCGAATACAATCAAAAAAAAAGCAAGTGGATTCTTATGCAATGAAAAAATATTCCATTTTGAGGATGGAAAATCAATAAAAGAAGGGGGTCAGAAAGACTTATTAGATACCAGAGTCATGGTATCTAATAAGTTCTACCTACTATTGGATTTGAACCAATGACTCCCGCCGTATGAAAGCAATACTCTAACCACTGAGTTAAGTAGGTCATTTATCATCACAAAGAGATACAAGAGGAACTCATCCGGATTATAAATCCAATATTCCTTCTAAGCAATACCAATCAAAGAGATGTATGTTGAATCATGTACTGTACTATTTATCTTGACAAGAAATTATCTACATAATATGATATGTATAACAAACACAAGGGCTATAGCTCAGCTGGTAGAGCACCTCGTTTACACGTGCGCCAATGTTTTTCAGAGGAGTTCATCACATCATGTAATCAAAAGAATTTTTCTTATTGAAAAATCGATGTCTTACTCCATAATGTTTAGGGAACAAAACAAAAGAACAATAGCCTGATCTGATAAAGGGTTCTCGATCCGATTCGGGTGCCCGTTTAAGCTTCAAATAGAACCCCTTCTTGATTTGAGATATTGATAAGGTGAATACCTAGTCTATTCAATGCTAGACATAATGAGTATAAGGATCTCCAAAAATTCTCTTTTCGCCCTATGAACTTTAAGGTGTATAAAGTTTCATATTTGGTTTTTTTAGGCAGGCGAGGCGATAGAGACTTCATTTAACTTACGTTGACTCGGCAAGAAGCAGACCTACGTCAAGATAACCCTTCTTTGAAACACTTTGGTAGTGCTCCGGAATCGAAATAAAAATAATGAATCAGAGCACATGGAGCTATCTCTTTATTTTATTGGCAAAAAAAAAGATGGCAGACTAGCTGATATTTCTATCAGCTAATGAAAGAGCCCAATGCAAAAAAAAAAGGCATGTTGGGTCTTTGAAACAGTTCGAATCATTTTGATAATAATCAGTTTGATCTGTTTTACCGAGAAGGTCTACGGTTCGAGTCCGTATAGCCCTAATACTAATAGAAATTTAGAAATTCGAAATAATATAGAAATTCGAAATAATATGAAATTCGAATTAATATAGAAATAGTAATAGAAATAGTAATTAAATTCGAAATAATTAAATTCGAAATAATATCGAACTATTATTAGATAAATATTAATAGAATATACCTAATTGTATTCTATTCTTTCTTGTTTGTAACTGGTCGCTTACAGGTACTTGATTTATCGAAAAAACTATTCCCACAAGTCTCCTCACAGGGGATCGCTCAGGGCATAATATAAAACTAAAAACAAAAGCGCATTGCACGAAACCCAATCGGTATTTTTTTATCTAATCTCAGTCAGATAAAGAAAGCCTTTTTCTTTATTATCTTCGTAGGCAAATTTCATATTTCCATAATGAATTTTTTCTTTTACTGTTCACAATCAAACGAAAAAGAATTAGTAATATTTCTTTTCTTTAGTATACCTATCTAATTCTGGCTAGATAATTTTTGGAGTCAAAATTATGACATGAAAGCGGTTAAAGACTCCAACCTAACCCAATCTTAATCTACTTAATCGAATCTAATAGTAAGTCACATAAATTTAGCAGTGCCTTACTTTATTTTTGATTTGTAGACAAGCCAAAGTTTGAGTTTCAAAAAGGAAGACCTTTGCTAAGTTAAATTATAAAGATTGTCAAATAGGCCTTTTTCGAGTTCTAGGGATACTTTACTTAGCTTAGCAAAGCAAAAAAAAAAAACAAGTATTTCCGTATTCAATCAATAAAGTTCCTATATCTGTTCTTGTGGATCCTAATAAAAAAAGAAAAAGAATATACCAAGACTCATAATACTCTAAATTCCGAGATCCAAATTTATAGCTAGTTTCCCGCATCTGACTACTTACTCTATTCTAAATAACTAATAAAAAGAGACAAAAAAAAGACAGTCTTCCTCTTTGAGTTTGAGGATTCTAGTCATAAACAGAAACAAAATCTAAAATAATAGAGATTCTATTAGATTCAATCGAATATTAAATCGAATATAGAATATTAAAGCTAATATATAGAATAGAATAAATATAAGAATAAATAGAAATAAATATGGATAATCAAAATAAATGGATTTCCATTTCGAATATTTCAAATTAAAAATAAATAAAACAAATTCTTTGAATTCCTTTTCTTTAGAAAAAGGAAAGTGAAAGGGAGAAAGTTTTATTTGTTTTCTATATCTATAAGAGCAGTATATATTTATAACGACTCTATTTCTATCGAAAAAAATAGAAGCTAAGTAAGTTCAAAAATAGAAGTAAGTTGAATAGAAATAGGATTACAATTGATGAATCTTGAAACGAGATATGTACCACAGCCAACAAACGAAACTAGATGGCTCGATGAAAATGTTATTTTGACTAACTAGTTCTAGTTGTGGATGCCTTGACAATTAATTCCAATTGAATCGACTTTGAATCGACTAATCGGGTATATATATTTTTTTTTCACACTGATAGGAGTTTGTCTATGTTTCTGCTTTACGAATATGATATTTTCTGGGCATTTCTAATAATATCAAGTGTTATTCCTATTTTGGCATTTCTAATTTCCGGAGTTTTAGCCCCGATTAGCAAAGGACCAGAGAAACTTTCAAGTTATGAATCCGGTATAGAACCGATGGGCGATGCTTGGTTACAATTTCGAATCCGTTATTATATGTTTGCGCTAGTTTTTGTTGTTTTTGATGTTGAAACAGTTTTTCTTTATCCCTGGGCAATGAGTTTTGATGTATTGGGGGTATCCGTATTTCTAGAAGCTTTGATTTTCGTGCTTATCCTAATTGTTGGTTTAGTTTATGCATGGCGAAAAGGAGCATTGGAGTGGTCTTAGTTCCTGAATATTCAGACAATCAAAAAATCAAAAAGTAAAAAAACGGTGAGACAGTTATGAATTCCATAGAATTTCCCTTACTTGCTCGAACAACCCAAAATTCAGTTATTTCAACTACATTAAATGATCTTTCAAATTGGTCAAGGCTCTCTAGTCTATGGCCGCTTCTTTATGGCACCAGTTGTTGCTTCATTGAATTTGCTTCATTAATAGGCTCACGATTCGACTTTGATCGTTATGGACTGGTACCAAGATCTAGTCCTAGACAGGCGGACCTAATTTTAACAGCCGGCACAGTAACAATGAAAATGGCTCCTTCTTTAGTGAGATTATATGAACAAATGCCTGAACCAAAATATGTTATTGCTATGGGGGCGTGTACAATTACAGGGGGGATGTTCAGTACCGATTCTTATAGTACTGTTAGGGGAGTGGATAAGCTAATTCCTGTAGATGTCTATTTGCCGGGCTGTCCGCCTAAACCGGAGGCAGTTATAGATGCTATAACAAAACTTCGTAAGAAAATAGCTAGAGAAATCTATGAAGATCAAATTAGGTCTCACGAGCAAAATAGGTGTTTTACTACCAACCACAAGTTTCATGTTGGACGTAGTACTCATATTGGAAATTATGATCAAGCATTACTCTATCAATCACCATCTACTTCTACTTCAGAAATAGCTTATGAAACATTTTTCAAATACAAAAGTTCAGTATCTTCCCATGAATTAGTGAATTAGGCAGGATTCCCTTGGATAGAATCACAAACAGCATCATAAATTTCATCATAAAGTAAATGTGAACTACTTATTTATATAATACAAAAAAATGCGGGAGAGATAAAAAAGATGCAGGGTCGTTTGTCTGCTTGGCTAGTCAAGCATGGGCTAGTTCATAGATCTTTGGGTTTCGATTACCAAGGAATAGAGACTTTACAAATAAAGCCCGAGGATTGGCATTCCATTGCTGTCGTTTTATATGTATATGGTTACAATTATCTGCGTTCCCAATGTGCTTATGATGTAGCACCTGGCGGATTGTTAGCTAGTGTGTATCATCTTACGAGAATACAGTATGGTGTAGATCAACCGGAAGAGGTATGCATAAAAGTATTTGCCCCAAGGAGTAATCCTCGAATTCCGTCTGTTTTCTGGGTTTGGAAAAGTGCGGATTTTCAAGAACGGGAATCTTATGATATGTTGGGAATCTGTTATGATAATCATCCACGACTGAAACGTATCTTAATGCCTGAAAGTTGGATAGGATGGCCTTTACGTAAGGATTATATTGCCCCTAATTTTTATGAAATACAAGATGCTCATTGAATAATAAGAAGGGAAACGAATCTCCATTTTTATAACTCCAGATATTCAAAAAGTGTTTGTATGTTCTCTTCGAAATCAAACAGAGTAAGAGTATTTGAAGTTTCGGTCGTAGTATGGGATGTGCTAAATAAAATAAACAAAAACAATACAATTAGAGATTCATTGAGATTCTCAAATTTTGAGAATAGAATACTTATTTATTTTTCTTTTTTTGGATGGGCTGAGACAAAGCTAATAGGATGAATTAAAAGAGTTTCGCATTATGGAACTTTGTACCGCGCACATATCTTATACACATTCTATAGGGTCATGTAGGAAAGAATGAATAAATAGAATATGAAAAAAAGAAAATAACAAGAAATGAAAGGAGATCGGATTCTATTTGTACTCTATCTAAGATCAATCTTTGTTATTCCCATCCTTTAACTTCTTGAGACGAGACCTTTGGTTAGGTCTTTCAACCAACAAACAACCAGCTAATCAAACCTTTCAATTATGTATTTGAAACATGTTATGAAATATTAACATTCTTTTTGAACGAGAAGAGACACAGTATAAACAAATAAAAAAGGAGAGATCAAATATTGATTTTTTTTAGATATAATATACTCTTTCGACAATTTTGATCTACTCTTTCATTTTCTATATTCTTTGGATAATCTTTTTTCAGCGATAAAATAAAGAAATATCTTTCCAGATACCTAGATGGATAAGTATCTATAATGATCCATACTATTAATGAAGTGGATTCATATCAATTAATTTGTATGAATAGATCGATTAATCATGTGCCAGGAACCAGATTTGAACTGGTGACACGAGGATTTTCAGTCCTCTGCTCTACCAGCTGAGCTATCCCGACCATTACTTACGCATCATCCTCATTTTACTAGATGACTTGGTTCTATGTCAATTAAAAAGACGAAAAGGGTATTACAAAGTCTTATCCAATCCCCACAATTTCTTTGATTTTCAAAAGTTTTAATATGAGTAATGCTATTATTGATTGTGAATAGGGATTTCTTGCTAAAATGAAAAGATGTTCTTTTGTACGTGTATTCTATATTCGAGTTATAGAATACACGTACAGATTTGTGTTACTAGAAAAAAAAATATCCACTTAGATACCTTTGTGAAACATAACGAATTTTCAACCGCTAAAAAAAAAAAGAATAGGATAAAAGAATAAGGAGTTAAACGGTACTTTTTGGGGATAGAGGGACTTGAACCCTCACGACTTCTAAAGTCGACGGATTTTCCTCTTACTATAAATTTCGTTGTTGTCAGTATTGACATGTAGAATGGGACTCTATCTTTATTCTCGTCCGATTAATCCGCTCTTCAAAAGATTTCTCAGACCATGGAGTAAATGATTTAATCAATAACTATTCGATTCTTTTTTCAACTTCGAATTGATTCACATCGTTTCGTTTTCATATAAAAAAATATGAGATTCGCGTCGTCATTAATCATTTGAGATAGTATTCAATACGTATGTATATAGGTTTATCCTTCATCTTTTCCCTTTCTGGAGTTTCGAGAAAAGAATTCCTTTACCAACGCAACATGCTCAACTCCATTTGTTAGAACAGCTTCCATTGAGTCTCTGCACCTATCCTTTATCCTTTTTTGATTCTTGCTTTATAAATCTTTTTCTTGCTTTATGAATCTTTGTTGTTTTGTTGGTTTTCCTAAAATAGGATTTGGCTCAGGATTACCCATTTTTTTGAATTCCAGGGTTTCTCTGAATTTGAAAGTTGTCACTTAGTAGGTTTCCATACCAAGGCTCAATCCAATTAAGTCCGTAGCGTCTACCGATTTCGCCATATCCCCCACTTTTTTCTATTTATGCTGAAATTGTTTAATTCAATTGTTTAACTCATTAGATACCGATTGGATTTCTATATAAACTATAGAAATCGGAGAACTATATTGATCCAATCAGATCAGAAATGATTCTAGCATTTCTGTATCCGCAATTCAATATAGATGGATAGGATCTATACCACATAACATATATATGCCTCTCGTACTCTCATTTTTCTCATACAATTTTGAATACTCAAACGGTCGATTCTTTTTTTTTTTTTTTCATTGCATTTTTGAATTCAAATAACATTTATTTGACATTTTTTACTAACTCAAGTCTATTACTTTTCATTTTATCACTAATCTTTTTTTTTTTCTATTTAGAATAGTTTATTCCATAATTTACTTTTAGACTCAAATTGATAAGTATAATCGAACGAAATCGAATTTAGTAATTAAAGGAATATAGAATTTCCGAATCAGAGTCGAATCTTATTCTATATTCTAGAAACTATACATTTGGTTCTATAGATTAGAATTCTATAGAAAGTCGATTTTTTTTTTTTGAATTATCTTATAGAAAGAAAGCCCACGCTAACTAAGGAAAGGATAAGAATCAAAATGAAATGAAAGATACAATACAGATAAACGAAATCTCGATCATACTGAATGAGACATTCCTTTGTTGTCATTTCGAACAGAAAGTTGGAAGTAGAAGCTAAAGATGAAAAAAAAAAGAAAATATTACTAATGAAGATTAAGATATTAATTGTTGATAAACAGATAATTTATAAATAGATCAAAATGATATACCACTCTATAATTAGATATCACTATATTAATAGTTATGTTATGCTTGATTTTCTATTTTAGAATAATTAAACTTATTGGATTGAATTTATTTGAAATTCGACTTTTCTATATTCAATTCATAGAAATCCATATTTATTATTAATAGCTATTATTCTAATAGCTATTATTAATAGTTAAGATTCTAAGATTAATAGAAAAGATCCCAGGAGTTTAATAAATTCCTATGCATGTACAATGCTATTTCAGCCCGCTTAGCTCAGAGGTTAGAGCATCGCATTTGTAATGCGATGGTCATCGGTTCGATTCCGATAGCCGGCTTTTTCTATTTATTTTGATTTTTGACATGCTTGATATTGATTTTGAAATCAAAGAACATTGAAAAGTCTTTTTCCCCGTTTTCCAAAGGTCACCGATTTATATCTATTATGTCCTATTTCAATTCGGAATAAAAAAGGGAGGAGTTATATATATTTCTGCAGAACAAATCAATATCCCGACCCTTTTTTGTATTCTCTATTTTTATATATAGAAATAAAAAGCAAAACAAAAAAAAAAAAAAAAGATCCGGATATTGATTGATCCAATTCATCTCCTTATTCTTTCTTTGGAATACAATAATACTTCCGACATACTTCACTTCATCGGAATTTCGCTTTTTTTTTTTTTTATCATTTAGTTCAGTTTTATTTTAGGTTTATGAAATTTCATAAAAAAAGGAGTCTTTATGTCACGTTACCGAGGTCCTCGTTTCAAAAAAATACGGCGTCTGGGGGCTTTACCAGGACTAACTAGTAAAAGGCCTAGAACGGGAAGCGATCTTAGAAACCAATCACGCTCCGGGAAAAAATCTCAATATCGTATTCGTTTAGAAGAAAAACAAAAATTGCGTTTTCATTATGGCCTTACAGAACGACAATTACTTAAATACGTTCGTATCGCTGGAAAAGCCAAAGGGTCAACAGGTCAGGTTTTACTACAATTACTTGAAATGCGTTTGGATAACATCCTTTTCCGATTGGGTATGGCTTCGACTATTCCTCAAGCCCGCCAATTAGTTAACCATAGACATATTTTAGTTAATGGTCGTATGGTAAATATACCAAGTTATCGCTGCAAACCACGAGATATTATTACGGCGAGGGATGATCAAAAATCTAGAACTATGATTCAAAATTATCTTGATTCCTACTCCCATGAGGAAGTGCCAAAACATTTGACTCTTCATCCATTCCAATCTAAAGGAGTAGTCAATCAAATAATCGATAGTAAATGGATCGGTTTGAAAATAAATGAATTGCTAGTCGTAGAATATTATTCTCGTCAGACTTAACTTAAACCTATTAAAAATAAATAAAATAAGAAGGGTTCGGACAATTTGACCCAGTAAAAAAGGATGCAAGGTAAGGGATAAGGATCTTATCCGGGGATCTTTCTCCCATTCATTTATCATAGATCAGTAGGGAGATTTCATCCCTTGTACGCGATTTCCAGTCTATTACGTATGTATGTATAAGGAATAGAATAGCGAATCTATATCAAAGAAAGTTCTAACTTTTCGAATAAGGATATGCGTTGTTATTTGATTTGATACATTGGGGTCAGTAACATTGGTAAATTAGTTGTAGGTACGGAAAGAGAGGGATTCGAACCCTCGGTAAACAAAAGCCTACATAGCAGTTCCAATGCTACGCCTTGAACCACTCGGCCATCTCTCCTACATAATGATTATGTCCCAACAACCGAGTGAATAGCGAGTCATTCATACTCGATTCTTAGATAGTTCTGCATAATTAATTAAATTCGAAATCGAAAACTAAAAAATAGAAAACGAATATAAATAAAATCTTTTCATCACATCAATTTCCCTTGAACCCGGTGGATAAAGATAATCTTTTTTTTTTTTTAATGAGTCTGTTTTTATGTTATTTCGTACTGTGTAATTCCTTTTTTGGGGGGATGATTTTCTTTCTCACGAGAGGTAATGAAAAGAATTATAGAATGAATTACTATCTATGCCTAGATCGAGGATAAATGGAAATTTTATTGATAAGACCTTTTCGATTGTAGCCAATATCTTATTACGACTAATTCCGACAACTTCAGGCGAAAAAGAGGCATTTACCTATTACAGAGATGGTGCGATTTGATTATTATTTTTTTGATTTCACTTATCTTTTTCTTTTCGATTTTAGTTACTGCTTTCAGTCTTAGAAGAAAGACACATGATTCGGAATAGAAAGAAAAAAAGTTATTGAAATAAAAAAATCTATGCTTTTTGAAGGTGAAGTTTGTCAAAAAAAAAAAAGAAACAATCCCTTCTGTCGTGTATCCCCGATTAATGCAGCCTCAGATGCTTTAATTGTCGATCTAGTATTGAGCGAAAGGTTACACCTAGGAGGTGGAGGTCAACCCTACTCCATTAGTACCAATAGGTGGCATAAGGGAAGAAGCACTACGCCTAGAAATCAACAACACGAAAACTTTGTTATAAATTATCCCCTTTCCTTATTGAATTGAGATCGGACTTAAGAAGAATGGTTGGGCCAACAAACATCCATCTCGTTCGTATTTTGGATACCCATAGAACCATCGAAGACTGTTGAAGTGACGAATTCCTGGAAATTAAAGGGCGTGGGGACAAAGAAATTGTTGAAGTTACCATTTTTTTTTATCTAGTATCAAATCAACATTTTGATGGTAAGAAAAGATCTTTTGCAGAAGGGTTGGTTAGAAATTTCTTGTAAAAACACTAGCCCCGCTCAGTTAATAACGAGAATATTTCCATTTTTTTTTGATTCCATGTATTATTCTCATTATGCACATAAGGGAGGAGCCGTATGAGGTGAAAATCTCACGTACGGTTCTGGAACGGAGATTTTTTGAATCGAAGACGACCGTAACGGATGTCGGCTCAATCCGAAGGAAATTATGCGGAAGCTTTACAGAATTATTATGAAGCTATGCGACTAGAAATTGATCCTTATGATCGAAGCTATATACTCTATAACATAGGTCTTATCCACACAAGTAATGGAGAACATACAAAAGCTTTGGAATATTATTTTCGGGCACTAGAACGAAACCCATTCTTACCCCAAGCTTTTAATAATATGGCTGTGATCTGTCATTACGTGCGACTATCTCCACTATAGAAAGAAAAAGCAAAAAGAAAAGAACGAATCCGCTAGTAAATACTAGAAAAAAAATTCCTAGAAAAAAAAAGGATTTCTACATATACATCGTCCAAAAAACGATTTTTATCAGCTGTAGCAAAAAAAAAAGGAACTTCATATCATAGAAGTTGAAACATGAAGAAATAGATATGCCTAGATACTTTATTCTATGGATAAAGAATTCAATTGATAGAGAAAGCACCGTAAAGATCCATTAGTGAGGTTTTACGCCGATCCAATAAGAACTGCTTATTTTTTTATGATATAGATATAAGAGAAAAGTTAGGAATTCACTTATGTAATAAAGTCGATCCCCTAAGGTATTGAGCAGCGGTGTAGCATCAGATCCCAAAGATAGTAAGTCTTTTCTTTATTATGAAGAAAAGTCTTTTTCAAAGATTCTATATAAATTTCTCTATGAAAGCGAGATAGTTACCTTTCAGAAAATTCTAACGACAGTGGAAATACATATGCTTTTTCGGAAGGTGGGAGAAAAGATAAAACTAAAAAAAAAACGGATTAGTAATCAAAATTTTAGTTTGAAACTCATGAAATTGATTTCTTTTGGTTAACCCGAGAAAAAAGGGGGGATACATATATGATAAATCTCATTCACTTAGATATGGTAGATTAAAAAATAGGACACCACAAGAATTGAATGCTGAGCCGTATGAGATAGGAAACTCTCAAGTACGGTTCTAAGGGAAGGAATTGACTCACCTATTCCGACCGGGGAGAACAGGCCATTCGACAGGGAGATTCTGAAATTGCGGAGGCTTGGTTCGACCAAGCCGCTGAGTATTGGAAACAAGCTATAGCGATTACTCCTGGTAATTATATTGAGGCTCAGAATTGGTTGAAGATCACGAGGCGTTTCGATTAAGAACACTCTTTTTTTTTTCACTTTTCTCTATATAAATTAATTATATTGTTTTTTGTTGGCTTCATCAGTCAAATAAAACGAAGCATTTATTTGGGAAAAACCAATCCAAAAATTTCATTATATCCCCTTTCTAAGATCATTTTCCATTTTGTCTGGTATTTTTTTTGTGGGTAGAAAGGATACGCAGATAGAGTATCGAATATCTATTTTCTGCTATTAAAACTAACTTTCGAATGAATAAAGAGTATCAAATATCTATTTTCTGCTATTAAAACTAACTTTCGAATGAATAAATAGAGATACTGGAATATTTTATTAGTAATTAATGACTGCTCATGAAATTTTAAATACCGCAATAATTAATATGTTCCCTGGAATGGAAGACACCACATCTAGGAACTTCTAATTGAGATATTAATAAACAGACTCGAAATACATGCACAAAAAAATGGTTTTTGAAAGCGCCGAAAAGGTTTTATAAGATTAAAAAAGAAAAAAAGGTCCGTTGAGCGCCTCATGGCTATGTCATAATAGATCCGAACACTTGCCCCGGATCGACTTCCAGATCATAATTGCTCTAGTGAATATCTAAATAAAATAGATGGGAGATAGAAGAAAAAGAAACTAATTCGAAACATCTCTCATAGGTTCACTAATTATTTGACTGTTGGCGAGTTTCTTTGTATGTGTTGTCCGGAAAGAGGAGGACTCAATGATTATTCGTTCGCCGGAACCAGAAGTCAAAATTCTGGTAGATAGGGATCCCATAAAAACTTCTTTTGAGGAATGGGCCAAACCGGGTCATTTCTCAAGAACAATAGCTAAGGGCCCTGATACTACCACTTGGATCTGGAACCTACATGCTGATGCTCACGATTTCGATAGTCATACGAGTGATTTGGAGGAGATCTCTCGAAAAGTATTTAGTGCACATTTCGGCCAACTTTCCATTATCTTTCTTTGGCTGAGTGGTATGTATTTCCACGGTGCTCGTTTTTCCAATTATGAAGCATGGCTAAGTGACCCTACTCACATCGGACCTAGTGCCCAGGTGGTTTGGCCAATAGTGGGCCAAGAAATATTGAATGGCGATGTGGGCGGGGGTTTCCGAGGAATACAAATAACCTCTGGTTTTTTTCAGATTTGGCGAGCATCTGGAATAACTAGTGAATTACAACTCTATTGTACCGCAATTGGTGCATTAGTCTTTGCAGCCTTAATGCTTTTTGCCGGTTGGTTCCATTATCACAA
>JAMXBB010000088.1:0-5000 GCA_024138015.1 Lumnitzera littorea | reverse complement strand
TTTAAACCACCATCATAAGCAAGTGCATAAATAGACTCCCGAAAAATAAGTGGGTATAGTAAATCGTGTTGTCGAGATCTATCTAGTTCGAAATATCCTTGAAATTCCTCCATTTCCAATTCAATTTGAACACAAAAGCCAAAAAAGGAGGGTATTTATTTTATTAGTTATCAAATGATACATAATGCGATACAGTTAAAACAAGGTATTATAGTAAGAAAAGAATGGATAACTCGGAGACAGGTATACTTATTAACGGACTCTCTATCCTCTTCAATCTAATCTAATTAGTTTCTATTCATTATAGGATAAGAATATGGATTAGAAATCCTTTATTTTTTCAACCCAATCGCTCTTTTGATTCTGGAAAAAAACTATCTTTATCAATATGCTGCTTCTTTTACACATTTATGTCCAACCCGGAATGGGAAATAGCTAATAAGTAGGACTTATTAAAAAAATTGATAATCATCCCTTGATGGAAAACCTTTCCCGTCTCAGGCACTAATATATTTTTAACATGAAATTAGATCGGGGAATCATTCAAATTTAAGAACAGAAGCTCGTTGCTTTTTCTTTCCCTATAATTAATTGGTGTCACGTCATAGGACTCTATCCATTTATTCAAATGACCCAACTCTGAATTCGAATTCATTGCATTTTCTTTCTTACTAAGAATTCACTGCCAATAAGGTTTTGAACGGTAAGAATGAAATATTTTCAGAATTCTCTATTGATACGTGATACGACATGCTGTTTTTTCCATTCAGTCCTTTCAGGATCAGTCGTGGTCTTACAAACTCTACCGAGGGTCTGAACGAATCTCTTACTTCATACAAATGTATAAAAGATGCTAGCCGCACTTAAAAGCCGAATACTCTACCGTTGAGTTAGCAACCCCAAGAACCAAAACTTCGTACGTGGAAATCCATACGGAAAATAAATACAAGATAAAATTGCACGACGCAATCAATCAAAACATTGAACTACCAAAAATTTCTAACGAATTCGAATAACAAATTTCTAATTGATTCGAAATCAAAAAAAAGAAAAAGAACCAGATTCAATGAGAATCTAAAAATTTTTAGATAAAGATAAAAAGAAATAAGAAATAGAATAATAAAGGAAAATTTCTAATTTTTACAGAATGTCTCTTATCACTTATGTTATCCATTTTTTTTTCAATCAAAAAAAAAAAAAAGACTTTTTTTTTTTTTTTTATCTCATACAAAAACAACTTCTTATATCCTAAGAAATAGAAATAGAACGAAGACATATAAATTTGATTAAGTGAATTTCGAAGTCAAATCACAAACCGAACTTAGGAAAGATAAATAGATCTGTTTCGACACGACCGAATTATATTCGGTCAATACACTGTTGTCAATATGAATGCTTAGATAAAGAATGCACTGAAAAAAAAAATTAATAAAAGACTTGTGTTGGCTTGGATTTACACTAGATATACAATATACATAACTAGAAAAAGAAAAGCATAGGTAAAAGAAGAAATTAGGGAAGAAATAGGAAAGAATCCCAGGTTTAGTTCTTTCTTATAATGACGTTCCAACAAAAACCGAATCGCAGGAAGACCAAAATTTGCTATTTCTCGTCGCTCCAATTATTCATTTCTTCTATCGACCTTATGTCAATAAAGTTAGATCAAAAAAAAAAAAAAAGAAAGTTTGAAGAAAGTAAAAGAGGGAGAGGGAGGGGTCAATAGTATAGTAGACAAAAGCTATTTTATTTCGAAAAAGCTATACAGGAACTGCCCCCACCCTCGTCTGTTTTGTTTTTGTATTTCATTAACTGATTTGCGTTTGATTAAGACGACGAAATTCCGTAAAAACCCCCGCCTTCTTTAAAATATCATAAACAGTTCCTGTAGGTTGAGCGCCTTTTTCAAGAAAATATAGAATAGCAGGAATATTTAAATAGGTTTGATTATTTATCGGATCATAAAAACCTACTTTCCGAAGATCTCTTCCTTCTCTTCGGGATCGAACATCAATTGCAACAATTCGATAAATGGCTCATTGGGATAGATGTAGATGAACTATAACCCCCCTAGAAACGTATACGAAGTTTTCTCCTCGTACGGCTCGAGAAATTCGAAGTTATGGCTATGTATAGAATTAGAATCTCAAATAGAGATCCATAAAAGTATCAAATTAATTAGACTATGCTTATTTAATACTTCATTTATTCTTCTTTAATCGAAGAATAAATTTGTATTCTCATAACTCAAGTTGGATAATTCTGAAATAGTTCCAAAGAAAAGCTTTAGGCATTTCATTTTTTTTTTTTGTTTTGAGCGGTCTCTAATCCCCCCTTTTTTTGTTTGTCTCGTTTCGAATATATTTCAATTCTTCATTCTCCATCGAGTTGCCGAGACAATTGAAAAAAGGGTATTTCCTTGTTCCAAGATACTTTATCTTTGACTTAAATCGTTGGGTTTAGACATTACTTCGGTGACTTTTAATCATTTCAAAATGGCAGCAACATGCCCCTTTTTATGAATTATTTCTATCAAATAATTATACGAACGGGTGATTTGATTCCCGCACGATACACTTTTGATCAAAAGTGTTTCACTAATCCCAACAAATTTTCCTTTTTTGTTTTGGATTTGAAACTTATTCGAATTGGATCCTTTCGATTTCTAGATCGAAAATATACTTACGAAGTTGTCAAACTTATTTATTAATTGGCACTAACCCTAGATCCTTGCCCCAGAGAAATGAATCAATACTTTCTACTCGAGCTACATCACGTACTAGTTCCATTAGAACCCAACAGGTTCTATTGGAATAAAGGATGTCGAGCCAAGAGCATCTTCATTCCTATATAATATCAAAATGGTGGGTGTAAAAACCCACAGCTGACTATGTCCGTCAAGTCGCACGTTGCTTTCTACCACATCGTTTCAAACGAAGTTTTACCATAACATTCCTCTAGTTTGGAGTTTGGAACTGGTATGTAATT
This sequence comes from Lumnitzera littorea, assembly GCA_024138015.1. NCBI lineage: Eukaryota > Viridiplantae > Streptophyta > Magnoliopsida > Myrtales > Combretaceae > Lumnitzera > Lumnitzera littorea. Next base: position 2,015 of record JAMXBB010000088.1, on the reverse strand, counting down.
GATTCAATTATGGAATCATGAATAGTCATTTATTTTTTTTTTCCTTCCAGCCATTCCATAGGAATCCATATTCGATCCAAAATTATACTCTTAATCCAATATTCTACTAAGTAAAAGGGAGTTCAAAAAGATAATCTTTTTTTGAGTCTAAAAAAATAAGACTAATACCTATATTAAATAGATATAAATTTCTATTTAATAGAGATATTAAATATTTCCTGGGACGGAAGGATTCGAACCTCCGAATACCGGGACCAAAACCCGTTGCCTTACCACTTGGCCACGCCCCATTTCGATTTCGATTCGATACTAATAAACAGTATTATAGGGATTGGTTGTTCGTCAATTCCATCCAGTCCAAAAATTTATAGACTATATTGTTCCTAGGATTTTGACACACGTAGATATAGAATTAAACCGAATTTATTGATCATTACATATAATTCAATTAAGATATTGCATGAAAGTATGATTTCTTCTATTTTCAATTGCGAATAGAAGGATTTTTGATTGGGTAAGTTGAAAGAAGGATTTTTGGGTCTACTTTACTTTCGTAATTTTTACCGTATAGCAATTATCAATAACATATTAATAACTCAATCAAAATACAATTATCTCGAAGTCAAAAAAATGTTTGTTATGCTTAATATCTTTAGTTTGATCTGTATCTGTCTTAATTCCCCCCTTTATTTGAGTAGTTTTTTCTTAGCGAAATTACCTGAGGCCTACGCTTTTTTGAATCCAATCGTAGATGTTATGCCAGTAATACCCGTTCTCTTTTTTCTCTTAGCATTTGTTTGGCAAGCTGCTGTAAGTTTTCGATGAGATCTTTAATACGGTCCTAGACATGATTTATCCGAGAAAAAAATTCTAACAATGGATACGGTCAGAGAAGTGTATGAACCCTCGATCTAAACAATTCTTCAATACGATAGCTAAGATAAATCTGAATCATCCCATTTTCTCATTCGAATTCTTTTTCATTTATTGAAAGACCTATTAGAGCTCACGGTGATATGAAAGAAAATTTTTCTTGTAATGAAAGACTCGATTCTTATTACAAATTACAAATGAATTTCGGAAAATTATTTTTCTAGTTTATAGAAAGCATTTCATTTATTGGTATCAAAATAGGATATATGGTATAAAAATGGAGAACCTATTCTCTTTTTTTTTTTCCAAAAAATGATCTTGGAGATTGTGTAATGCTTACTCTCAAACTCTTTGTTTACACAGTAGTGATATTCTTTGTTTCTCTCTTCATCTTTGGATTCCTATCTAATGATCCAGGACGTAATCCTGGACGCGAAGAATAAAAAAAGAGGTCTTTCTTTTTTTTTTTTTTTTTGACTTGTTTTGCTTCATTTTTCAATGTTCTTAGGATTGTTATCTATTAACATTTTTATCTATTGCACACCTTTAAATAAAAATTCCAAAATTTGAAATTTGAAAAATAAATAAAATACCAAGTCATCAACGGAAAGAGAGGGATTCGAACCCTCGGTACGAAAAACTCGTACAACGGATTAGCAATCCGACGCTTTAGTCCACTCAGCCATCTCTCCCAATCGGAAAAGGATAATTATTATTTTACATTACATAAAGGATTGAAAAAATCCTTTCTTTCTTCTTTAATATATTATTTTCTTTATACATATCCAAATAAATAGATACAACTTTCCTAAGCAATCCCATTTCTATAAATCACGGCCTGGCCTGGTCAGTACCCAGCCGGGCCATCTTTTGTTTGAACTCATAAACAAAATTCTTTTTTTTTTTCAAAATCAAAATACTTGTTATTGAAACAACAAAAGAAGGACTATTTCCATATTTTTGATAGAGAAGAAATTTTTAGAATTTCATAATTATAGAATAAAAATAGAATAAAAGTCTCGTTTCGTTTCTTATTATTTAATATAATCTTCTTATTTAGTCTAATATAATCTTCTTATTTAGTCTAATTCGAAAGAATTAGAATTCTTTATTTTTTCTATTTATGGAAATAAAGAAAGAAA
>JAMXBB010000087.1:0-27805 GCA_024138015.1 Lumnitzera littorea | reverse complement strand
TAGAGAAATGGATATATTGTCATTCTAACTTTTTTTTTTTTTTTTTTTGGAAATACTGGTTTATAATGTTTACTAAAGGTTTTGTCCTTTTCATTAAAAACTTTAATTATGTATTGCTAATGCTACAAGAGCTCATTGGCTTATATGTGCATTCTAGAATATAAGTAATATAGATAGTTTTAGAGATTTATGGCTATTTAACTAATATGTAGTACACATTAATAGATAAATCTTATGTATTTGATTATGAGGTGATTTACACAATATCTTAAAAGTCTATCTATTAATGTATTGGTAACAACATAATTATTAACTTATTATTATGAATTTTTGTTTCCTTTTATGACTTTTATGATCATATCAATTTTTACACACATACACACACATATTTATTAATAGCAATAGAATTATTCTACTTAAAGATATGGTTCTCCTTTCTTTTTAACTTTTATGATCATATCAGTTTATATATTTAAAGCAATAGAATTATTTTGCTTGTTGATATGAAGTGAATAATAATTTCAATATTGATTTGCTTTATAATTTTGTATATATTGTAATTTCCATGTAAATTTTAAATTATAGTAAGAATGCAATTAAATTAGATAGTGCATATATGTATAAAAGCACCATAGGTAATCATATCTCAAGTGCATTTATGTGATTAAATGCACTATGGTGATATAGGCAAAATTTATACAAGTAGTAATCTATTCATTTAAACTTATATATATATATATATATATATATATATATTGCTTACACAAAGGCGATATTCATGTATTTGATTTTTAGATGAAGTGAAGCATTTATGGGTCTTAGAAAAATTTATCTCCCAAAAGAAAAATTTTCAAAAGTTTGTCTATCTTATGACTCATTTCATATAATAAAATCCTAAAGCATATTGCATTCTAGTCTAAAGGGGTTTATATGTGATGCACTAGACCATTAAAATAATTAAAACCTTTTAAATTTTATTTAAAGAAAAATTAATTGCTTGCTCAATTTATTAGTCTTTTGCATTCTTATTGTGACTTATAGTTAATTTTGATATGAATGATAAATATTGTTACCATTAACACTTTGAACATTAATAATTACAAAAAGTGGAGACAAAACATCAAGTTTACTTTATTGTATCGAAACTCGTAATAAAATCCTTTCCTTTAAGGATAAGAAAAATCCTTGTAGATTGTATTCATGTACTTTACTTAATTCATTAGATACTTAAGTATCAAAAATAAGAAAAATCCTCATTAACTTTTTGCTTTGCTAAAGCTTTTAGAAGATTGCAATTCAATATTATCTATTAATAAAATCTTATTTGGTACTCTTTGGTAATCAATAACGTTGATTAGGTCAATATATGTTGTAAGGTATATAAATTAGCACGATTCTCATATTTTACCTTATTATTATTTTGATTATTCATGCTATGCTTATGGAATTAATATGATTTCAGTGCCCTATTGTGCATTATATAAGTTATCATATTCTATTAGGTATGATTGTTAGTATTTTGTATAGTTGTGAGCTTACCTCTTGTGAATACAATTGTGCAAAATTTGTATAAATTAAATAATTCAATTTCTTTTGATTGTAATTTCTATTGCATTAATAATAATTATATTCTATTGATGTGTTATTATTAATGTAATTTGTTATTGATACAATATACCATTAGTTTTATTCTTATATCAATTTTGGTCAAGGTATTCTATTGGTATTGGAATTTTGGTGACATAACATTTGTGCATTTTATCATTACATTTTTTATTTATTATGATTTGGAACCTTAAGTGAGATCACAATAAGCAAGCAATTTGTATAGAGAGAATATTTGGTTGTGCATATGGGAATCATTAATTCTCTAATTGCATGATAATAATATACATATTAAATATTTCTTTCATTGCTAATATCGATGCCAATACAATTAACTTTTGTAAAAATGGGACAACTTTAAGGACTAAAGAATAGTGTAAGCAATTTTACAATTTTTTGTCTTATATGTTAATGACATATCTCTTGCTAGTAGCTACTTTAAATTTTTAGAAGAGACAAAAGAAATTTTGAATAGCTACTTTGACATGGACGTTGGTGATGCTTTAGTTGTTTTATGCATCCAAATTTACCATGATAAGTTACATAGCATTCTTGGTTTGTCTTTGAGAGGATATATTAAAAAAGTCCTTAAGTAGTTTAATGTATATTCTTATTCTCATATGCTACACTTGTTCAAAAGGGTAATAAGCTCTTTAAATTTTAATGTCCTCAAAATAAAATAAAAAGAAATAAAGAAGGTCCCATATGCTTCCCTATTAGAAGTTTGATTGCTCAAGTTTGTAATCATCCTGATATCGCTTTTACTATTAATGCTTTAAAGATAATCTTGAATAACTTAGGTATAACTCGTTAGAAAGCCATAAAAAAGTCATGAGATATTTAATGAGTGTTAAGAATTATATTAACTTAAGTTTGTTTAACTTCAAGTTGTTAGCTATTTTGATTCTAATTTCGTATGTTGCCCTAATGATTAAAAATTTACTTCTAACTTTATATTTATGATAGTAAGTGTAGCTATTTCATGCAAAAATATCAAATAAATACTTATAGCTACTTCTACCATGATGGTTTTTTAGCTTTTACATTATTGAAAATATATTTAAGTTACTTATGATATATTATGATAGTATTGCTATTGTGCATTTGTCTCAAGATATCAAAAGTTTTTTTCTTTCAAAGAATTTTAATATAAATATATGTTTGTTAGAAAAATATTTCTAGAGATTTGGATTCGAACTAAACATATTGCTACAAAGAATATGTTAGTAGATCTACTTAATTATTGTAGTTTTTCATAACCATATAACTCATATGAGCTTGTTTAACACTTTGAAATTTTGGGTTAGTAGTAGTTTAAAATTGCATATTTATTGATTATTATGAGATAATATCACTTTTAGAAACATATCTCTTATAATATTATTAAAATATTAGGATTATTCTATCATATGATACATTTCTCCTATTTAATTGTGCTTTTCTTATCCATTATTCTTTTGTATCAAATATAAACATATTAACATATATGATATATATATTCCTATCGGATACTATATCTACAATATTAAGCTTTATTTTTTCTTTAATTGATGGTTGATATACTTTAATCATAATTGATATTCTTATCCTAATAATTCATATATTTCTAATAATTGACTAATACAATCCAAGTGAGAAAATGTTAGATTATTTGATTATGTGGATTAGCATTAATTAATTACTTAGAATATATCTTTTTGACTTATTAATAAATCAATTATATAATTATTATTTAATTATAACAGTTAACCAATATAGATATTATAATTGGACTTTTAATGTAGCTAGCCTACAATGGATATAGCTACTCATTTTGTTGTTTAATGAGAAATTTTTACTTTTATCTGGTAAGTATATAAAAACTACTCTTCTATTAAGTAGTTTTAACCTAATTTAATTTCCTATTAGGAAGAGCATAGTATTTTCTCACATATTTTACAATTCTATATAGAATAAATACTATTGCAAGTTAGATATCACTTTGATTTTATGAATATATTATGATTTACATGCTATACAATTTGTTTTGGATTTAATTGTATATATTTAATGATTTTCCAAGACTGAGAAGCTCATTATGTACTTGGTAGCCTTTCTGTTTTGTATTTTCTCGTAAGTTATTCTTATTTTCAGTATTATAATTTAAGTGAGCTCTCTAATTTATATAACTCACTATGTATATTAGCTAACGTATGTGTCAGAGAACTGAAAATCTAGGAGACTCAGTTTAAAGAAATTACTGCCCTGTGATTATGAGCTCGCCATTGTGCCATTACTATTTACACCATGTGATCTAATCGATTTTGCCTATGATCTTTTTTTTTTTTTTTTTTAAATTAACTTCTATTCCTGTAGAATTGACTATATAAATTTTAAGTTCGTACTTTCTCCGATTCCTCTTATTCATTTTATATTATTTGATTTATATTATAAAATTCAGATCCGGAATATATATTTATAGATATATTTATATGAAATGTGAAAAACAAATACTCTAATATACTTATGGAATAGTATGAGGAGATTCGCATAGTGATACAACATGTAACGTTCCATAATCACATGTACACAAATCTAACCAATTTAGTTATGAGTATGAATTGTTTGCTTATTAACAATAAAATAAATATATAGTTAATAAATCGTGATTATACCAATATCTATTGGGAAAGAAAAGATTATACTAATTTATATTTATGATAAAGTCAGTACAACAAAATATGCTTTTCCGAACTCCACTGGGATTTATTCTTGACACGGAAGTTAATTTTGTGTTTTCTCTTGTTAAATTAAAGAAAAAATTCAATAAATATTATATATCATGTATTATCTATATATATATATGATATATAAATACCGATAAAACTTTTATGTAGCCCAAATATAAAGCTTTTATGTGGCCCAAATACAAAGCTTATGTTGTGCTTCTTAAAAAATACTTGCGTGGACAGCATGAATCACTGACTCAGGTTACAAAAGAATGTAGTTATTGCAACATTATTAATGGTAGTAGTAAGTACTTCGTCACTTATAATAGTAAGCCGTAAAACGGGTTGTTTTAAGACCCAATCTTTACCAAACCGGTTCACCGCAATCGGTTTTTCCAAATCCCTGCCAACTTCTTTCAGTTGGAATTCGAAATTGAAAGCAGTAATTGCTAAATCTGCTATGAAAATGGTAGGGGATGGTTGGTTTATAGCCAATGGGGTGACTCCCGCCATGAAAGCTAAGAATGAGGCCAATACTTTTCCTATCTACAAGGATCATGTACGTGGCATTACTGCCGCCCGATTCGTTCGCAGGCTGCCATTAATTTGCCGACAGACTTCGTTGAATTCGATAGTTCTCTTGGATCAAAATGCATTTTTTGATTCATTTGCCGATTTAACTTCAGTTTTCAACCAAACGGATTTGCTTAGAGTTCATCGCTTATTTCGGACTTTCAGACTTATACATAGAAAAAATAAAGTGTAAATATAACGTTTAAACCATGCGGGGATAAGCCTTAAAATTTTTAAAATGAGATTTTACTTTTTCATAACTTTACAAAATATGCATTAGGTTTTAAATGACTACTAAATCGTTGTAATTTTAAGGTTTTAACAACAGTTTGACAATTATTTACATATTTTTCCAAAATTATCGAAATAGGTCACACAATGAAAATTTAGGAATCTATTTGCAGTGGCCAGTAATTTAGATAGTGTATTTGAATTATCTCTCGAGAAAACAAATTAATACGAAGGATTAGCCACAAATTTAACGTATCCAAACAACCCCACTTTCCATATTAAATCCAGGATTATGACAAGAATTCCTGGACATGCAAGTAAAGTCGGGAGTGGTCATGTTTATTTTTTCATAACTATAATGGCAATACTGGACTTAAAAATACTTTATATATGTGATATATTAATATAGTGTTTTGTTAGTGAAATATAATAGTATAAAGAGGACAAGAAAATACAATCTCTTGTGGTACTTTTGTTATGATGTTTACTTTTTGGTATATACAAGCTGTACTAAATAGAGAAAAAAAAAAAAAGAAGAAAAGAAATGGAGATTGTCGATAATTTGGGAATCTTGTGTAAGGCTATTTTTGGAATTTTAAAAACATATTTATTTTATATTATAAAATAGATTTTTATATCATCAAATATAAGTCACAATTTTTATTTTAATTTTAATCCAATATCTTAAGGACCCTTTTACCATGTAATCTAGCTAATATATAAACTAAACAATAAATTAAAAAATTTTCCTAATATTGTACTATAAAAATATGGCAAATAAAAATTAAAAAAATTGGCAACTAACATATACCTAAGCATAAGGAAAAAAAATTGTCAAAAACTATTATTTCTATAATTTAACTATGGGATGCATTGAGCTTGTTGTCAAATAAGTTAACAAGACGCTACAAATTAGAGTGCTTAAAGAGTAAACCTTGCGTAGTTAGTAATATAAACCCTAATCTAAATCTGAGTGTTCTATATGATATTATGGATTGATAAAGTTAGATAAAATAAAATTATAATAAATGATGAAATTGAATATAGTATCGACAATAAAAACCTTAGAAACTTAATCAAAAGTTAAATCGCGTATAAAAATCCTAAATTTTATATATGCGCAATTACCTGAAATCGAACTCGAACTCGAACTTAATAAAAACCTTAAAACCACAACTTTAAGTATATAAAATAAATAAATACAACTTAATAGTAATATAACCATAGTTAATCATAGTTATTGAGTAAATTACGTAATCATGTATAAATCCTAACGCAAACGTTGAAATAACTAGTAAATATTATAAACGTAACGGGTATCAATTAAATTAATAAATTTTCATAAAATCTCAAAATTAATTTATAAATACAAATTTTATGATTTTTTTGTTTGGAAAAATTAAATATATTTATTTTTATTTTCCTTTTTCTTCCATTTTTCTTTCTTTTTCTTTTTCTTTTTCTTCTTTCTAATTTTTTTCTTGCTGCCACATTGGTTCCCCAATAGCCTACATTTTTTTTTATTTGCTTCACTTCACCTGCACTTGACAATGTCTTGAACCTGGGAAAAACAAAAGCAAAGAGAGAAAAACAAAACCAAAAAAAGAGAAAAAAATAACACACACAAACTTAGCAAACACTAAGAAGAAGAAGAAGAAAAGAAATAGAAAAAAAGGGGATTTCTACCATACAATTTACTAAAGAAATTAGGTAAGTTATTTATTTATTTTTATACATGTTCTATAACATGTATATGTATATTAAGTGTATTTTTTTTATTTACATGTATGTATGCATGAGTATATATGTGTATTATACATAGTATATTTATTATATAGTATATACATGTATGTGTATATAATATATATATATATATATACTATATATATTACTTAGGTATGTATGTATATGTATATGTGACTATGTATATCTATATATATATGTACATAGTATTTTTTTTAGGATGTACTAAGTATGTGTAAATGGGTATATATATGTGTATGTATATAGTATTTATTTTTAGTATATGATGTATAAATGTAAATTTCCGTATATGATATATATACATATATTATGTATTTTTGTATTTATGTACATATGTATGTATTTAGTATTTTTTAATGTATGCATATATATATATATATATACATGTAGGCATGATTATGTATATGTATATATATATACATAGTATTTTGCATTATATGATATATATATGTATAATAGGTATATGTATGTATATGTATACACTTAATATTTTCATTTTATAAAATTTTNTAAATAAAGTACAAATACGTGTATATTATACTCATACATATAGTATATAATATATAATTAAGGTTAAGATAATTTAATATATAAAGTATATTATATGAATAGGAATAGTAACTTATGTGTAGAAATACAAGTATATTTAAGTAGTATATATAATATACTATAATATTAATTTAATATATATATATATGTATGTATATAAGTGTACCGCAATATTAGGAAAAAGTAGAATAAATAAGTAATTTAGAAAATTTAATAAAATATAGTAATAAGTAGTAGTATATAATTATACTGTAAAACTACAAGAAATAAGCAAATAATAGGAAAATAGCGAAAATGCATAAGTGTGACACGTGACACTCCCATATACTATCACGTCACCACATATGTATAAATTAAGTAATTTTCGTAATTAATGATATTAATAAATAAATAATTAATTAGAAAAATAATAAAGTAGAAAAAAATTGAATTAATAAATCTTAAACCTAAAAAATAAGCTAAAATGAGTAATTATATTAAAATAAACCCAAAATAAGAAAATTACAAAATTATACGATTTAAATAGTTATTGAATCATAATTATACTAAGAAAAGCTTAAATTAATATTTTATAACTATTTAAGTCAAAATAATAAATTTTGTCATATTTTTATATTGTAGTCAAAATTACAAGTTGCAACGTCTAAAATTGATTTTACTACGAGAAAGTACACTCGAGAACAATTAAAATGGACTATAAGTTCATAAAGATTTGAATTAAATCGAAAAAGTTATACACGATTAAGTAAAAAGTTCGAATTAACAATTTCATGCAAATAAGCTAATTTAAGTAAACAATACAAAATATAATACTAGTTTAGTTATTTAATTCCTAAACGTACTATTTTTCGTATTCTCTATTATTGAGTGATCACAACATTGACACCGATTTACCATCTGACTATTATGATCCTTGACTTCTAGTATAGTTGAGTGAATATTACTAATGATTCTATACTTTCTTGTATATGTAGATAATGAATATAAATTATTATTAATAATTGAATATTGTGTAGAATTGGGTTATGTTTGTATATGATATTGTTTGTTAATCGTACATTTACTTTAAAGTATAGTACTGTACTATTTGTTGCTTAGTAAATTTGATAGGAACTGATCTATCTGTGATTTTATTGATCACTGAATAAAATGACTTAATATTATTCAACTTAAATGAACTAAATTGAAACATGCATAATCATGCACTATATAGCTAATTCTAGCCATCATATCACACGGAGGTAGTTAGAGACCATACGTGGGTTAATTATTTATGATTATAGTATTTCGTATGGTGCACACGTACGATATGACCTTACCTTGATCCGTGAACACCAAGCATTGGAGGCACTAACTACCTAGTTAAGGGTTGAATTTAGAGGCCTCTGTTTAGGAGTGAATGAAGACTGTGTGAATTTATTCACAATCATATGTAGAACTAGATTTTGATTAAAATTGAAAATAGATATACTATTATATTTTGAATACGAAACGTGGAGTTTCGTTATTATGTAAGTTTTAGTATAATACTCGGATTTGACTGGTGCTGATGTATCTCCAATCCTAACTTTAAAGGATGTTAAATCTAAGTTGTATATAGTACCTAGTCACCTGTATGTATTTATATAACATACTGATTATTTATGCATTCATTTGATTGAATTAAATTGCTATATAACTTATTTATTATATGGTTGAGGGAAATATTTCATTAAGTTAGTTAGCGTATATCCCGTAATTTATTTTTGTAGGCTTATTTATTCGTGGAGTCAGGTCACCGGATACTTGAAATTAGTAGTACCTTAGTGGATATACGTGAGAGTAAGATTAGTAATAAGAGTGGACTTATGTTATTGTATTTAAATTTGAACCTTAATATGTTAACAATCTGTAATATGAGATATTATCGTCTTCTCATATATAAATTTCTATATATATATATATGTATGTGTTTTATATTTCAATAGTTTGTTATTATTATCATGAAATGATATTATTTACACTTACCTAACTTTAGATTGTTAATTGTAGTAGTAGTCTTATATATCATATAAATAGTTATTGATTAAAAGGAAAATCAATTTATAGTCCTATATACGATATACGGCAATTGTTACAACTAACCCTCTCTGATTGTGACATAGAGTATCCCTATTCATAAAGATCTCGTTTAAAATACTTATATACTATATCAACAATTTAAAGACCTCTTTTTTTAAGAATCTCTCAATTTTATTTGTATGTTTCTTTACAAAAATCTTAATATTTATTTATATTATTTAAAGGAGCACAATACTTAAATTTAAACTTACATAACAATAAAAATAAAATATTAACAATATTAAAATTTACATTTTAATATCTTTGATTAAATACCTCTCTCTATCGGTCAAAAATCTCAAAAATTGGTTTTTATGTCAAGATTCTTGGATGAGTATGCCCTTAAGGAATGTTCCTTCATAAGCGGATATTCCTTCGTTTCTACATGAGCAGCATCGTAAACATACATAGGATTTTGACAATAGGATAAAACCAATAGCTTTGAACAAACTGAACAGCTACCTATTAATTATTCGTCATCTTGTTTATATCCTCACCAAAATTTCTTCGTCTCATGACATCATGATGTTGATGTTGTATTCGAAACGTACGCCTTTACTCCTGACCTGTTTATTTGTTTTATTGTGACACTGTAGGCGAGCCCACGGCTATGGCCCACATGGAGCCAAAGGCTAAGGGAAGAAGTGAGTTGAGACACAACAGTAGAGGCTGAGGTGTCAATAGAGGTGATTTTTGGTTTTTCAAAAAAGAGATTTATTGATACTGTTATATTGTGTGTTTGAACAGATGAGGTCTAAATATCAATAATATTTAATTATTTTTAAAAAATTATTATTTATATTTTTATGTGTTAGAATATACTTGTATATCATTAATTCATTTATTTAATGTATTAGTAGTACATTAAGACTTTTATTTGGACTTTTCTTTTTCTCTCTCTCTTTTTTTTTTTCTTTCCTTTCTATTTTTTGTCCAAAAGAATAAGAAACTTCCTCGATTAATAGAACAAAGCATATACAAAACATCCCGAAGGATTAAACTAAAGAGATGGGGTTTAGGTTGCATCTCTTACCTTAAAGATGGGCCTTCACCTGAAGAAAACTCTTGATAAAAGGTTCTTTCCACAGACTTGCCCGAAGAAAATCTGTAAACGACATTGACAACTTTCCATAAAGGAGGTCTTTATCCTCAAATTCCCTCTGAGCCATAGTTTGGAGTGACGATAAAAGGAAGAAAGGATGGGGGAAGAAAAGAGGGAGAAAAATCATAAACCCCAATCTTTGATAAGTATGGAATTAAGAGGTAAAGAAAAAAGTAATGTTATCAAAGTTTAAGTCAGCCCTTACAATTGAAGCCGGTTTGATCTAACTTAACTATAAATTCGATTCAATTAAACCTTAATCTAATTCTAATTGAAATGCATGTTTGGGTCAATTATGCGGACCGAGTTTGACAACTTTTGGAAAAAAGGGAAGAAAAAGTTTCATGGGCTCCATCAATTTCCAACTCCTCCAGAATTGGAGAGAAATAGGAGGGAAAGGGACCCTTTTCTTTTCTGGCCAAAGAAAAAAAAATCATTATTATTAGTTTTATTTCCAATTTTACCATTCCTCTCTCTATTTTTTTCATTTATTATTATTTTGTATACATATTAGTAATTTTACATGAAACATTATCTTTGTCTTTACTAATGATTATCTTTTTTCTTTTTCTTTTTCCTTCCTTTCATTATTCAAACACATTTAAAGTAATATTTTCTATCATGATTCTTTCCCTTTTCCTTCTAATGTCTAAATTTCTCCTAGCGTTTCCTTCGTACAAAACAAAGTGTAAAGAAAATTGGACTCATCACTAACAAGTCCAACTCCACTTTACCTTCTAGTGCTTCTAAGATAATCATTGTTCAAGGTAACCAAGTTAGTATAAATAATAAAAACAATCCCCTTGAAGAGAGCCCAATAACAGTAAATTGTTAAAGATTTGGTTTTTGTTTTGTGTTTAGTTTACTACTTCTTTTTTTTTTTTACCTTTTTTTGTAAATATTTGTTATTTTTGTTGAAAATTTGTCAAAATGGGAAAGAAAATTTTCAATGGAGAACTTTCTCTCATTTTATATGGCAATTTTGGTTTCAAAAAATTGCCCTCTAATCCAAGTTCCTCTAATTTCCTTTTTTCGAAATTTTGCTTTATAAAAAGCTGCGGACCAATAGCCAAAGTTAGGGTTGCTCTACTCATTTGACCATAACTTTTCATCATTTATGGGTACTCTGTTTTCTTCTAAGATGCTTTCTTTGTTCTAAAAGTTTTTTCCAAAAGCCCGTCTTTCCTTGATTTTTGTCAACTGGCTTAAATGAAGTAGGTCGGGACTAAGACGAATTAAGAAAAAAAGAAAAAAATCAAGCTCAATACCTGATTTCAAAATACTAGTCTAAATCTCTACCTGTCAAATCTCAAATCTTTGTGTTCAAGCATCATTTCATATCTACTAGTCGTTGAATGACCAACGACTCAATATTTTGCAGGAGTGCTTGGTTGGTAAGATCTAAAGTATGATACATGTCAATTACCATAGTTATTAAAATAGCAAGTTAGAAGAATGATTTTATAATTTTATAATACATTTTTAATTAAAATAGATATAAAATCGTTTATATGCAAACTTTTAATAAAATTATAAATTTTTATATATAATTCTATAAATTTACGATTTTATCAATTTTGTATAATTTTCTATAATTCTACCGATTTTATACATTTAAATGAATAGCAAAACTACAATTTTAACAGCTATGCCTATTACAATCTACTTTGATTTCTAGTTAAACCCAATTACATAGGGGTATATCTTTTTCCTTTGCCCATCCATTATTTTGCTTTGCCTAAGGAAGGTTAGAAGTCTCCCAAAGCGCGACTCTTTTATTTGTGTTTTTGGTGCATATGGAACACGTGCTTAGACATTGTTCTTGAAGGTGATGAAGTGGGAGTGGGTTAAAGATGAAGATCAAGCTAAGCCTATCCTAACTCAATTCCAACTCTTTTCTTTTTCTTGAGTTTCTAGGTTTCTCACGCAATTTTAGAAGCCCAATTGAATCTCATTTGCATGCATAATTCAATGATCAATGTATGAGAGTTGATGTGTCTAGGACTTTCCAAGTCCACTTTCAATGTGCATCAAGCTTCAACGGCCTATAAATAAGACCCATGATCACTCCCGTACATAGATAACACATTAAAGCACTTATATTTAGTCAAAATCACCTTCTCTAGCTTGTTTGAGCTAAAACCTTTTGCTTTCTCTCCTTAGCTCCGCTACTCTACGAGGGATAGAAGCTTTAACCATCCTATAGTTACCGGGAATCCCTGTGATGAGTGTATAGAAGATTAAGGAGAAGTTGGCTAAAAGACCGATTTAAAATGGACACAAGGGAGCCCATCCAGATAGTCGTTCTAGGGGCGATCAATAAGTCAAATTCAATCGGTTCATGCGATTGATGCCATTTGAGATCACCCTTTAGCCAGTTCTACAGGCTTAGCTCATCCATTTAGCTATTTTCCATTATTCTATTTGTTTTAGTTATTTGTTATTTAGCATTGTTAGTTTCCATTTAATCATTTGTTAGGATGTTTTTTTTTTATTTATTTATTAGTTTCTATCTTTATGTGTTACATAGTTATTATGATATATTTTTCTTTTAATTTATTTCCTTTAATGTTAATAGTTCTTAAGTTTTGTTATAAGCTTATAAATAGGCTGTGTGATGTAGTTCAAAAGAAAACAATGGATTAGTATCTTTGGGTACCATTATAGTTGTTATAAATTAAATGAGATGAGTTTTTCACTAATTTATGAATGATAAAAGTATTTTGTTTTTTATTCAATGTGTTCTTATCAATCTAATTAGAGACTATAGTGGACATTGTTGATTGAATTTCGTGAGTCAAATTAGGTTTCTTTTAGCATCTATGAGGTTTTATAAGTCATGCATATATCGATCTATGATCTTATCATGACTTAATTCATCTATAATATTTGTGTATAATATCAAGTAATTGATTTCATTCATAATTTTCATTTATATAAACAATCATACAAAAAGTGTCTTCTTTAGTTATTCATTAATATTGAAATCTTAGATCTATAACCATTATATCAATTAAAATAGGAGCATGCTCGATCCTTATCATTAGGTATTGGAGCTCTACAGGATGGGTTGTTTGTCGAAGATGGTTTTATGGTAAGCATGTTTTCACTTTTTCATCAAGTGAAGATTTAGAGATATAACTTAGGTAACATTTAATAGTGCAATTTTCATGGTATTGGACTAGATAAAAAAATTTGTCTCATATTTGGTTTGTAAATCTGCTGGATGACTGGATAAAAAATAAATTGATGGATTGGACAAAATACTTAAATTTTGTTCCATTTATACCACGGTGTAAAAATGAAATTCACTAGACAAAAATAAAAAAATATTTTGTATTCCTAAAAATATCCTTCAATTTTATAATATTAAATTTATGAATATTATTTTTATTAAATATTACAAACAATTATTTATTTTATAATATAAATAATTAAATTTTTATATAAATTTATACGATTAAAGTAACGTTTGGTTATAAGGATTGAACTAAACAAAGAGAATTGGACAATACAAACCAAATATAGTACAATAAGTTCGTACTGTCCAATCCTTCTTATACTTGTCCTGTTTGGTTTTCTTTGTCTAGTTCAATCTTTATAATCAAATGTTACCTTAATCATATAAAAGAAATAGTTGTTGATTTAAGGGTTATAAGAATTTATAGTTAACTATGTGGTACGATTGGTGTTTATGAGGATTGAATTGTTCATTTGTGATTTTTAGTTGTTGGATTTGAATTAGAGTAGCGAGGAAGACCGGAAGAGAATAGTTTTCACACATGTGCTAAGGTTCTATTTCTAAGGCATAGTTGCAATGATAACCCTTTCAATTTGATTTTGGATTATGGCGTGGAAAAATTAGATTTATATATTGTTGAGATCTATGTCCAATGAGCAAATTCATAACGGTGAGGTCCTGTGTAAAGAAATGTGCACGATTAGTTCTTTTGTGGGGCGACACCTGTTACTCTCGTAGATGATTGCATGGAAAGCCGTAGAAAGTTTACCCTAATGTTATGCATGTCCCTTAAAGAACATATATACATTAACTAGAGAAAGAATATATATATATATTTGAATTCCTTTGACCAAAGAGAAAATCCAATAGGAATTAGAAAGAACTAACGGGTTTTGAGTTGGGTAAATGAAAAGAAAGATCAATGTTAGGTGATTATGAAACTGAAATTATATAGCAATGAGCGTGAAGAAACAATTGTTGAAAAGATTATGGAATCATAAGTATGAGTTTTCATAATCCATGAGCATGTCGATACTGGCTTTATGGATGGGGGAATAACCTTCTGTAATTTGCTACAGTACAACACCAGTTGGGAAATCATCAATGAATCGCCCACCATTCTATGATATAAAAAATCTGCCTGTTGTTCTAGTATTAATCTTTTAGGCGCATTCGGTAATTCACCCAAGAGAAACAAGCCATATTCTGGGATAAATTTTCTTGGAGATACAGGGTTAATGCATGCATAAAAGATTAAGGAAAGACTAACTAAGAGGCCAACTAAAAACGGACCTAAGGGATCGATCGAGGGTTGGTCAGCCAAACATGATTCACTAGTTTAAGTGACTTGCACCGTTTGAGACTAGCCTTCGACCAATTCCATCGGCTTGTCTTGTTTTTTTTAACTATTTTCTCTTGTACTATTAATTTCTTTTTAGTTATTTATTTAGGATAGCTTATTTCTTAGTTTTTATTTCTATGTATTGCCTAGCTATTAGGATATATTTTCATTTAACTATTTCCTTGTTAAGAGTTCCTTGGTTTTCCTCTAACCTTATAAATGGGTGTATGACATAATTTAGAAGAAAATAATCAATTATTGACTTTGAATTTTGTAAACCTTTGGGGATGTTATGATTGAGAGAGATGAGTTTTCTCTTAATTCATGAATGATGAAAGTATTTCTTTTTTTTACTGAACTTGTTGATTGGACTCTATAAAACATAATGGATTTCTTTTAACATCTATAAGAGTTTTATAGGTCGTGTGTAATATTGATATATGATTCAATTTCAAACTAGTTCATCTTTAATATTTCTATGTAATATCGAATAATTGATTTCATTCATATTTATTTTATTTTCATCTCATAAATATATTAAAAATTATATGAAAAATCGTTATTTAATTATTTATCAATATTGAAAACTTTAAATCGAAAGTTTTTATACCAATTGGAATCAAAATACCATATTTCAAAAACCCCAATGCTACTCTCTCTATAGAATTCCCTCTTCACCATCATTCCTCGATCTAATCTTAGGCCAGATTTAGACTCAAGGCACCATGATGAATTAAATCCATCCCTCATTGACAAATGAAAATGTAGGCAAGAGTCGAAGTTTTCCTTTTCTTCTTTTTTTTTTTAATTTATTATTATTATTATTATTATTATTATTATTATTTTATTTTTCAAATAAAAAAGAAAAACAAAAAATTTATAAAATTTTTTCCATTAGCATATTTTTTAGAAAATAACTTCTTTTTGCAGTTTTTAAAATTAAAAGGCATTTGAGTAAATGAATTAATACTTCTGTTCATGAAAAGCCATTTTCAAAAGTAAAAGGCTATTTTAGTCTCTTGGAGAAGAAGAAAAATATGTTTAACAACATCAGAGATGAATTCGTTAAGCTAAAGTGTACAAACTAGGAAAAAAACTATTTATACATTGAATGATTAACTCTAACTAATTCCTATAAGTTAACCTATCAAACTATGACATTTGGACAAATAAAAAATGTACGTGTGTACAAACACATAGCTTAACAACCGGTGCTTCTTGAAGCCCCAGCATGCCAAAGAGAAAGAAACTTGAGTTGCTATTCATGAAGTAGCTTGGTCAGCAAATCAGCCAGCTGAAGATGTGAAACAACATGCAAAGGCAATAAGAATCCTGAAGTGACGTGATCTCGGACAAAATGACGTCGATATCATTATACTCGGTTCTTGCATGAAGACATGAGTTAGAAGCAATAAACATTGTGGATTTATTGTCACAATGCAAAGGAAGTGGCAAAGTAATAGCAAGCCCCAAATCTCTTAAGATATTCGAAGTCCATAACACTTCTTTGCAAGTGGTAGCTAGGCTCCCTTATTTCATTGCAACCCATGAAAACCCATGTTCCAAAGTAAAAGCCCATTATGGTCTCTTGAAGAAGCAGAAAAATATGTTGAATACAATGAATTCATTAAGTTAAAGTGTACATAAGAGGAAAAAAACTATTTATACATGAATGATTAACTCTAACTAATTCTATAAGCTTCTATCAAACTATGACATTTAAACAACTGGAAAATGTACACATGTACAAACCAATAGCTTAACAGTCCAAAGAAAATAATAAAAGGAATTTTTAATAAAAACTAGATCATTCTTGAATAATAAGGCATTTTGGTCAATCCAAGCTTCTTTGAATGCACATGTTTTAGGAAAATATTTCAAGGATTAAATCCAATTTTCATTTGAAAAAAGTCATCTTTTTTCAAAAAACAAGGAAAAGAAATAAAACAATAAAGATGAAAACATGATATTAAAAAAGGAAATTACAGATGGCTTGATCTCTTTGGAGTAAGTATGCATCCATCAGGAACAATCATACCAAAAATAAATAAATAAATTTATAAATTAAATTTCCCGTGTTTTGCACTTGCATTTTACTATAAAAATTTGAGTATAATATCAACACCTTGGTTTTGATTTTTAAATTTTAAAACCTATAGAATCCATAAATTGCATTGTTTCAAAATGACCCATCTCTTGTATTGGGGTCAATCGAACTGATTAATCATAACATCATTTTTAATTGCTTAGTTAGAGGTGACTCCATCTTAAAGATTTAAAAAGTATGCATATATTTTCTTTAATTTTGGTCAAACAGTATGTAGTTGCTGGATTGACCTATCATAAGTCTAAACTACAGAAAATCAATAATTTTAAAAATGAATTTTTGGGCTTGATAAGAAGGAAATTCTCTACCTAGGGTTCCATTAAGCTGCTCTTTGATTGGAAATCCGAGCAAGATTATCTTAAGGTTGGGGTTGAGTAGTAGTGATAATTCTTACTTATCAAAGGAAAAGGAGGGGAGAGAGGAGTTGCAAATGAAGAAATTATCGAAATTCAGCCTTTTTTTTAGATCGTTTTCTGAAGCACTTTAGCAGTGCTAGTGAATTTTGGATATAGACCATGCCGAATGTGCATTTTATTAAAAAATTTCAAGTGGACTCTTTTGTTATTTTTATTTTGATGCATATACTTATATGAATAATATCTCTATAATTATAACATAAAAACACAAAAACTAATTTTTTTTTTACTCATCTAAAAGCATGTATGTTCTGTAATAAATTTTCTTGATATCATATTGTCGGCGTTTTTTGTATTAAGTGTGTTGATATGTCTAATATCCTCATGTTATGAATTTAGATAGAAATATAATTTTAAAAGTTATCAAGGTATGTATTTTATTGAAAGAAAAGCAATTATGTACCAGTAATATATATAGTTACACAACATAGGCATTAGAGGTGATGCATATAATTAATTACCAATTAATCGTCTACTATTAGACGCACTCACTACCAATTAGTCCTCGACTGCGAAATTAGTACGTTGCTAGTTAATTTATAGTCTTGGTTTTGTAATTGAAAAGTGTAAAATTGGTAAATAGACGATTTTTTAATGGAGAGAAGGAAAATTCTTTTATAGTAATGGAGTTGATTTTGTAATGTTACGTAGAAATTATTTAATATATATGTAAGAGACCGTATGACAGCTAAAAGGGCCCTTGAAGCTTAAATATTATATATGAAGTAGTTTAATTACCATTTCAGCTTCTACACTACCTTTATTCTTAAAAAAAAAAAAAAAACTCTATATTTATCTTTATTTCACATAATTTTTACCATTTATATAGCTACCGTTTCACGCACTCTCCCTCTTCCTTATGTTCATGTTCCCTTGCATTTTCTCCATGTTAACTCTCTCTCCTCTTAATTTTTTATTAGTGAATGATGTATCCATAACGTGTGTGCAGATTAAATAATATTAAATTTATATTTTTAAAATTTAACATTATCTATCCTATAAAAAATAATAATTTCATATTGGATATGAAGTAATAGAGAGAGAGAGAGAGAGAAGATTGGAAAATTATCCCTAAAGCCTTGAAGTAGTATGAGTATGGGAGAGAGAGAGGAGATTGAGATAGATGGTGAGATTAAAGGAGGTTATCATGGAATTTATTACAATAACCATACAGTTATTTTTATGGTATTGAATATAATAAACTTTTAAGGATATTTGATGGAATTTTATAAAAAAAAAAATTGACGGTAATTACTTAAATATCTTTGGGCTTTAATAATATAGATAATATCGATTACCACTTATTGGTAAAATAATATAAACTTGGGCTCTTTAGGCCCATATTGACTTGGTTGGGCTTAGGGCCTAGCTTGACTTAGTAATATTCAACCCCACTACCTTCTTAGCTAACCTCAACTCAAGCTTACTAGGCAGCTTGCTTAGCTACCATAAGCTTACAACAACTAACAGATAAAAGGATAAGGCTTGGGGAATTAGTTAACGACTATTACCTAATAAATCCGGACCATGTCTGACTGTATACTCCTACTATCCATAATGTGCAGAATTGACAAAGTGCTTCTCTAGGTCCCTTAGCTTCTAACCACTCTCCTCCATAAAGACCAACTTACATCCTAATAGTAAACCACTTGGACTCTTTGCACATTTAGCATATATTTGAGTACCTTTGTAGTCTTATAAATCTTTCATATACCTTACTAACTTAAGTATTGGAATGGTTGCAAGACCATAGTACCCTTACTATTCTTTGTTCTGCAAGCTTCCTACTCAAGCGCAAAGCCTAAATTCACATTAGTCTACCGACAGAATCTTATAGACGACATTTGGCACCGTCTGTGAGAACAGACTCATTTAATACCAAAACACCGCAAACACTCTCCAAACACTTTTCTTGCTCTTATTGTTCACTATGTCTTATGTTATGGATCCAAATAACCAACCTTTGATTGTGCAAACACCTACGTAATGACTAGAATAGTTAGAGAAGCTACTTAAAGAGTTCACTACTCTTAGTAGGGAGCTCCAAACTAGGCTTGATGAAGTTGAGAGGAAGAGCAGGCACAATCGATTACCTAAAGTCTCAGATGCCTATAATGGGTAGAATAATCAATAGTAGCAATAGAATGCTAAGGCTCAATAACCCAACCCCCTAATGTAAGAGTAGTAGGTGCAGTTTGTGGCTAACCACGATTGTACCTTTACTGGCAATGAGAAGATAGCTAACTTTCTCTTTTCCTTTGGGTGAGGGGTGGGGGGGAAGGGTGTGTAGGGGGTTACATACTCTATGGCACATAGTGTTCTCCTGGTTAATGGTATCGACATAAATGAGCTTCGTGAGATGGTGAAAAAGCTCTTTGAGAAGCAGGAAAGTAAAGCAATCAAAGGTGTTAGCCTTGTTGATAGCAACAAAACCCTCTTCACTAAGAGTATTGAGGATAAGTTCGTTCCTCTGAATTCCAAGCTCTCTACTCTAGACTAGTATGATGGCATTAATAATCTTGATAATCACCTCCTTTATTTCCATACCCTCATGAACCTCTATGGTCATGGGAATGCAATCATGTGTAAGGCCTTCCTAAGCACTTTGAGGAAGGCAGCTCAAATGTTGTAAACTTCATGGGTTTCCGTAACTAGAAGTAGAGTTACATAAGAGAGTCAATAAATAATCCCTATAACCACTTAAATATAATGATAAAGACCCTAAATGAAATGAATAAAAACTTAGGTAGCAAGCCAAAAAACCTTAACACTCTCCCTCACCATTGATACATACCTATGCCATATCTTAATCCTAAGTCATCGGCCTCCAGTAGAAAAGGAGCAATACTTCTAACTCTGGTAAAGTGACTAAACTTAGTTTTCCTTATTTTTCCCTAATTGTACATGTTGATATCTTACACTATAAGCACATATACTTTCATATACATGCATGTCATATAAGCTTAAAGTATGCTAGTGTAGAATAAGTTAAAGTAGTGAATGAATAAGATTCATTAATTAGGGTATTAACACTAACATATTGGAAAGTTAAGTAATTAATGAATTTTAGGGCCAAACTACTAAGAAAAGTCCTAAACCCCCACTTTCCCTAGCATGTTGCCCCCTTCATGGCTCATACCTCACTTGTCTTTACAATATTATGTAATGATAATGGTTTAAAACAAGTAGGAATTTAGTTTTGATTATGGAAAAAGCACCTTAGAACAAGTATTACATGAAGAAGATGAATGGAACCCTAGAAAACTCTAATAGGTTGCCACTAAGGGTGAGCATAACAAGCTATAAATTTTGATTTATTTGTGCAATGGCATAATTAGTTAGTGTTAAGTATGGTTTAAGACTTGATTAACCAAGTTAAGTAAGATAATGATGAGTTAGGGTCTTAAATTAGCTTAGTTGGTAATTAGAGACTTCAAAATAGTATTAAATGCCCCATTAATGATAAGGACTAGATTTGTACCCCTGCTAAAAGTGGACCAAATTTAAGGCTTTTAATGGGCTTAGGGCTAAAATGATAGGTAGAGTAGGGCTTAAGGCCCTAAAATGCAAAATAAGTTGAAAAAGCCCCCCCCCCCCCCAAAAAAAAAAACCAAGATTAAGGCTTAATTGCTAAATGACTAGATATGGACCCTATTCTAAAAGGCTCATAAAAAGACATATAAGAGGCCTATTGGGCCCTAATGCCTACCCAAGACATCTTCTATAAGCTTCTTAGTAAGTTAAGGCCCTAAATTAGAGAAAAGAGCTCATTTAGTCCTACAAGAATAATATTAAGGCCTAAATTGGAAGCTATGAAACTTAGGTAGAAAATTTAACTTAGAACACTTAAATAAAAGCCTAAAATGTTAAGTGTAAGGCTTATTACTAAAAAATAAGCCCAAAGTCCAAAATTAAGCCTAAGTCTTAAAGTGATCAAACTATCACCTTAGACCAACAAACTTGATGAGCCTAAACTGAAACCTTACCAACCCAAACACTCAAATAGAACTCACTAAATAAAAGAACACTTGAAAATGATGAAAAATAACCATAAGATCATTAAAAATAGACTTCAAATGAAGAAACTATGACATAAATATGAAAACAATTAAGATAGGAATTTAAGACAAAAAGGAGTAGATAGTTAGTATAAGTAGGATACTTATATGATTTAATTATATTCTTTAGGTGACGTGGACCCTAAGATTGATGTAGTTAAGGATTATTGGGAATGCTAAACTCTATGGTTGAGTGAGTGTATTGACCCCTATCTTATTTTATTTGTGCTTGTAATATAGTGCACTAATTCATTATATCTACGAAAACCATTATGCTTGGGGGAATTGGAGGTATTTTTATGTGCTTGTATTGGATGTACTTGCATGCTAAAATACCACAATATATCAAAACTAAGATTTGGTTTCTCTATTAGTAGATAGGGCTTTGGAGTGTCTGTTATGTATTTGGTTGGTTACTTGTAAATCGGAATAATAATTATTCAACCTTAAAAGGAATCGATTATACATGGCATGTTTCTACATTATTATAAAAGGGCATTAGCATTACACAGTAGAGCTAAAGATTACGCATGTTAGATCTATTATTGTTATATGTTATTATTGTTTTTATACAACGTATTCGTACAACCATGTTTGTCAAAGTCGCGATTCTACCTATGCAATTATATAAGTTTATGATTGTAGTAAACTTTTCTTAGTTAACTTGAGTATGAAATCATTTTCATATAAAAATTTACGTTTTCAATCATGTTTATATGTTAAACTAGGTAAAAGTTTACGTTTTAAACTAATTTCACCATTTTATATATATGAGTTAAATAGGCTAAAAACATAAAAAAAGAAATACAACTAGGCTTTTGCAGCCTTTGACCATTGGGGCACTATATCTTCTCTATTAAATTCCAATTTTTTCCCCCATTCTCTTTCTCTTAATCCCTTTATTTGATATTCAAAGCTTTTATTAGATTCCAACTAAGCTTTAATAGCATAGTTTATAAAGAAAAAAAATTTACTTTAGTTTATATCATCAATAACTTAAAATGAGTTGAAAATTCTAGTTCTCTTAAATTCATTTACTTTCCTTCAAAAAAGAAAAATAGAAAAAGGTTTAGTTTTGACTTTGCTTGTTATTTTTCGGTACATATTAAATTATAGAATAAAAATTTTTTATGGAAAAAGAACTTAATTTATTAATTTCATTATTTTCATCATTTATTTCATTTTTTAAATAACTACGATAAAGATATCTATATTTTTTAAAAGTTATTTTACAATTGTTGTAGAAACTTACGTTTTTAGTTTTTGATTTTACATTCCGATTTTATAAATTCTCTAATGATTTTAGGTAAAATCATGAATTTAATAACCTTGCGTGCGACATGTTCTTACCTTGACCTTTAGAATTTACTTAGCTCTAGGAAGTGTCGCTCTCTACTTAAGGCCGAGTCATATTTGTTGCTTTGGGTCTACCATGAAAGAGATGATATTTATTTAGATGATAGATGTAGAGACTTAAGTCTTGACGTGCCTAAATATTTCCTAACCTGGGTAACAATGGACGTAATACCGTACTTCACATAATCATTGGTAGGTTATTTACGATGTTTGCATTTCATATGCTTGTTTGCATTGCATAGACGTGTTTAAACACTTGCTTGTAAATTATTTGTTTGTAAGATAGGAAAGTTACTCACTAAGCAGTTGTAACTTGCCCCTTTATAGTTTGTTATTGCAGTAAGATTTATGGTTGGAGCCAGATTGTGGGATGCCCGAGCTTAGTATTACAAGCTTTGAGGTTACTAAAGGGAAGAAGAGAGTTCGAGTGGACATCTATAGGTTGTTTGGACTATCTAGAATTTATTTTATCTTTTAGTATTTTGAGTAGCTTGGACTACTAATATCACTTTATTTTATTATGTATGACAAAATCAGGGAACGTTTAACCCCTTTAGAATATGTTGAATTTATTAATAATAGTTTAGTTTATGTTTAATGCTCTGCTACCTGCTTAATACGAGTCTTTTGGTGCGAGTCATGATTATGTAGATGCCTTGTACAATGTGCCAAAGGTTCCTGATCAAAGGCTGAGAGCAAGGAGGGAGGGGGTTGTTCTTGATTTTGGATCTTCCTATAGTATATGGAGATACTGTCATAACTTAACCATTTGTTTGAGTTGTGACAAACGTAGTTAAACCACCCCCTGAGAACTCAATTCCTCCTTCGATGAGCTTGCTCGTTGACTTAGTATCCATATTAAGGCTAGCAAGCCTAATACATTGCATTGAGAGTTGACAAGGGCAAACGTATCGGGGTAGGTCTAAGCTTGTAGAAAACTTGAAAAATGAGGTGGAAAATGCAAAAACAGAAAAGTAAAACAAGTAGACCAATGAACAATTCCAAGGATATAACACGTTAAGGAACTTCTGGAGATTCATGACACAACTTGATATGCTGCATGAGATGGTCTGGTGAAGATACTCACTACCTGGGCTTGTTTAAGGGTTATGATAAGAGTAAAGTAAGTAAAGAAGCTAATGAAAGTAATGTTCATGAAGAGTATATTCAATATTTTGAGATATAATAATCTTTTCATGGCTACATATAAAGTGGGTATTCTTACCCAAAAAACTAGGGCAACCTACCTAAAATGGTAATATTTAAAAGAAGTAATATATAAGGAAATATAAAAGGATATAAATAAAAATTCAAAGAAAATAATAGTTAGTGTAGAGGAATCCTTTTCACATGGGACTGGACACGTGGCAGTAACTTTCTTGAGGTGCTTTTGGTAGAAATGGAAGAATGGTATGGCCAATATGGGTATTTGCTAAGTAAAGGTGCCAAGTAGGGGTGTCGAGCAGACCTGGAGATCCTTCCGAGAAGATGTGGCTATGGACGTGTGCTAAAGCTCTCGACTTCTTGATACTAGTGTTGCTGAGAGGGAGGTTGGCTTAGTCATGGCTAAGTAGGCATGTGAGGGGTTGAGCTGTTAGTAGAGCATATGACTAGTTAGTACTCAACTATCCAGAGATGTATAGTTACTTGACTTAGTAGAAGGAGTTAGTTAGTAGTGAAGATCAGTTTGACCTTATTAAGAGTTGGTTAAAGTAGGAAAATTCATCATGTCAGCACCTTAAGGCCTCGGGCTTGGGTTCAAGTCAAGGGTCTGGTAGTTTGGTTCTTATCATCTACTTTTGGTTGATTTGGATTTGGGATCAAATCTAGTTGGTCTTAATTTAATTCTCCTTAAAGGTGATAAGGGCTAGGGTTAGCAATGTTGAAGTCATCAAAGACTCCATAATCTTTAGGTAGTTCTAATTGATAAGCATTATTTTTTATCCTTTAGAGTATTTTGAAATGACCTTTAGTTCGACAAATAACTTATCCTTTCTTTTGCTTGGGAACCTCTCCTTACTCAAATGCAGCCACACTAAATCTTTAGGTTGAAACTGTGTTGACTTTCTTCTTTTACTCCTCTCTTGTATTTTCTTGGTAGCTTGGTCATTCTGCTGAGTAACTTTCTTGTAAATCTATGATAGAGAGTGTACTCGAGCTCTTGCATTAGGGTCTTTTTGTTTGAACATGGGCATAAGGGTATGATCAAGAGGTAACTCGGGGTTGAAGCTATAGATGACTTCAAAGGGGGATTGCTTGATGGTATTGTGTACAGTACGATTGTAAGCGAATTCCACTATAGGCAAACAATTATCCTAATCGGCCAAGTTCTTCCTCATTACAGCTTGGAGTAGTGATCTTAAAGTATGATTAACTACCTCTATTTGGTAATTGGTTTGGGGGTAACAAGAGGTGTTGAACATTATTTTATTCCCCATACGATGCTACAAAGTCCTTCAGAAATGGCTCAAAAACTTTGGATCTCTATTTAAGACTATACTTATTCGCATGCCTTGCAATCGAACAATTTCTTACTAAAATAGAGAAGCAATAGTTAAAGTATCGTTAGTTTTAGAGTAGGGCACAAAATGTGCCATCTTACTAAATCTATCAACGACAATCATTACATAATTTTTGCCTTGGGCAGTTCTTAGTAATCCAAGAATAAAGTACTACTCAAGTTAGTCCAAGGTCAAGTCGGGAGAGGTAAAGGTATTGCTTTCCCTTGTTCGGTTCAGCATTTGGTCCTCTTGCAAGTAGTACATCCTTCAATAACTTGCTACACATCTCATCTCATTTTTTGCAAAAAGAACCGTTTGCTCAACAACTTATATGTTCTTTTCTCTCCAAAATGGCCAAAGGGTCCTCTACTGTAGGCTTCTCTCACCAACAGCTATTTAATCGAACAAGTTGGCACATACAACTTGCTACCTCAGAATAGATAACTATCCTCCACATAGTACTCATCCATTGTTCTTCCGTTAGCACAACGCCTACATATAGGAGCAAAATGGGGGTCCTTAAGATACTACTCTTTGATGCTCGCAAACCTTGACAAACTGGTCTGTAGTTTAGTTAGGAGAGTATGTCTTTTTGATAAAGTATTGGCAATGGTGTTGTACTTTATCACAAAGTGGAATCCTTTTAGGAATTCAACCCATCATGCTTGCTGCTTTAATAGCTTGGTTTGAATTTTAAGGTATCTTAAAGATTCATGATCTGTATAGATGACAAACTTTCTCGACAATAGATAATATTGCCATACTTGGAGTGCTTGGATAAGGGTTAGGAGTTCTTTATCATATATGGAATAGTTCAATTAAGGTCCTTTAAGCTTTTCGCTATAGTAGGCAATTAGCCGGCCTTCTTGCATTAAGATAATGCCTATACTAGTGCTTCAAGTGTCACATTCCAACTTAAAAATCTTCTTGAAGTTAAGCAAGACTAATATAAGTGCGAAAGTTAATCTTGCCTTTACTTCAACAAAACTTCACTCTTCTCTTTCTTCCCACTTGAACTCAATGTTCTTCTTCGTCAACTTAGTAAGGGGTACAACAATGGAATTGAAATTTCTAGTGAATCTTCGATAAAAGGATGCTAATTTTTGGAAACTTCTCACCTCAGCAAAGTGGTTAGCGTCGGCCACTCGACAATAACTTAGATCTTCTCATCATTAACTTATAAGCCTCCTCCACCGACTACATAACCTAGAAATACCACTTTCTATTAGTAGAAGCAATATTTCTTTAAATTGTCGAATAACTTCTCGGCTTGGAGTATATCTAACATAGCATGAAGATGTACTGAGTGACTTAGTAGGTCGGCACAATATACAAAGATGTCATCAAAGTACACAACGACACATCTCCTAATATGACTCCTTAGTTCATGGTTCATTAGTCTTATGAAGGTGCTCGAGGCATTTGATGAGCCAAAAGGCATAACCATCCATTCGTAAGGTCTATATTGAGTTTTGAATGTATTTTTCCACTCATCTCCGAGCCTCATCTAAATCTAACGGTAGCCAGACTTTAGATCAATCTTACTGAAGACCTTAGCTCCGCTTAGTTCATTTTACATATCATATAGTCTAGGGATAAGATACTTATACTTAATCATGATCTTATTCATGGCTCTATTATCTACGCACATTTTCCATGTTCCATCCTTTTTTCGCATAAGGAACATCGGTATAGTACAGGGCTAAGGCTCTCCCTTACATATTCCTTTTGTAGGAGTTCATTGACTTATCTTTGGAGCTTAGTAGATTATTTAGCATTCATTTAATAAGTCGGCTTACTTGGTAGGGTAGTGCTAGGTATTAAGTCAATACAGTGCTTAATGCCTTGAAAAGGGAGTAATCTCTTAAGTAACTATTCAGGAAACAAGTTAGCATATTTATCTAATAGCTCTCTTACCTCAAGGGGTAGCTCAATCTACTCTTTCAACTCTAGTAATTGTATGACCAACATAAAGGTCGGTATGTAAGCCTTTATAGCCTTTTGTAGCTTAACTCTACTTATAATCAAAGTCTTCTTAGATCCTCGAGCAAGTTTTACTTATAGCTGATACGAGGCAAGCGCACCTATCAATTTTAATATAGTCGGATATGAGTCCGAGTCGATCCCTCAGAGATTTTGAGTACTAATATTA
>JAMXBB010000086.1:17500-22500 GCA_024138015.1 Lumnitzera littorea | reverse complement strand
ATAAAGAAATAGTTAATATATTCAAGATAATTACGTATTTACAAAATACCGTCTCAACAATTCATACTATTTTATTAGATCCGGGATGGGATATGGTTCCGAAGGATGAACTGGATATGTACAGTTCCAATAAGATTTCATTCTTGAACAAAAATACATTTTTTGATTTATTTCATCTGTTCCATGACCGGAACAGGGGGGGATACACGTTGCACTACGATTTTGAATCAGAAGAGAGATTTCAAGAAATGGCAGGTCTATTCACTCTATCAATAACCGAGCCGGATCTGGTGTATCATAAGGGATTTGCCTTTTCTATTGATTCTTACGTATTGGATCAAAAACAATTCTTGAATGAGGTATTCAACTCCAGGGATGAATCGAAAAAGAAATCTTTATTGGTTCTACCTCCTGTTTTTTATGAAGAGAATGAATCTTTTTATCGAAGGATCAGAAAAAAATGGGTCCGGATCTCCTGCGGGAATGATTTGGAAGATCCAAAACCAAAAATAGTGGTATTTGCTAGCAACAACATAATGGAGGCAGTCAATCAATATAGATTGATCCGAAATCTGATTCAAATCCAATATAGCACCTATGGGTACATAAGAAATGTATTGAATCGATTCTTTTTAATGAATAGATCCGATCGCAACTTCGAATATGGAATTCAAAGGGATCAAATAGGAAATGATACTCTGAATCATAGAACTATAATGAAATATACGATCAACCAACATTTATCGAATTTGAAAAAGAGTCAGAAGAAATGGTTCGATCCTCTTATTTTTCTTTCTCGAACCGAGAGATCCGTGAATCGGGATCCTAATGCATATAGATACAAATGGTCCAATGGGAGCAAGAATTTCCAGGAACATTTGGAACATTTCGTTTCTGAGCAGAAGAGCCGTTTTCAAGTAGTCTTCGATCGATTACGTATTAATCAATATTCGATTGATTGGTCTGAGGTTATCGACAAAAAGGATTTGTCTAAGTCACTTCGTTTCATTTTGTCCAAGTTGCTTCTCTTTTTGTCCAAGTTGCTTCTTTTTTTGTCTAACTCACTTCCTTTTTTCTTTGTGAGTTTCGGGAATACCCCCATTCATAGGGCCGAGATCCGCGTCTATGAATTGAAAGGTCCGAATGATCAACTCTGCAATCAGTTGTTAGAATCAATAGGTCTTCAAATCGTTCATTTCAAAAAATGGAAACCATTATTATTGGATGATCATGATACTTCCCAAAAATCGAAATTATTGATCAATGGAGGAACAATATCACCATTTTTGTTCAATAAGATACCAAAGTGGATGATTGACTCATTCCATACTAGAAATAATCGCAGGAAATCTTTTGATAACACGGATTCCTATTTCTCAATGATATCCCACGATCAAGACAATTGGCTGAATCCCGTGAACCCATTTCATCGAAGTTCATTGATGTCTTCTTTTTATAAAGCAAATCGACTTCGATTCTTGAATCATCCACACCACTTCTGCTTCTATTGTAACAAAAGATTCCCCTTTTATGTGGAAAGGGCCCGTATCAAGAATTCTGATTTTACGTATGGGCAATTCCTCAATATCTTGTTCATTCGCAACAAAATATTTTCTTTGTGCGGCGGTAAAAAAAAACATGCTTTTTTGGAGAGAGATACTATTTCACCAATCGAGTCACAGGTATCTAACATATTCATACCTAACGATTTTCCACAAAGTGGTGACGAAAGGTATAATTTGTACAAATCTTTCCATTTTGCAATTCGATCCGATCCAGTGGTTCGTAGAGCTATTTACTCGATCGCAGACATTTCTGGAACACCTCTAACAGAGGGACAAATAGTCAATTTTGAAAGAACTTATTGTCAACCTCTTTCAGATATGAATCTATCTGATTCAGAAGGGAAGAACTTGTATCAGTATCTCCATTTCAATTCAAACATGGGTTTGATTCACACTCCATGTTCTGAGAAATATTTACCATCCGAAAAGAGGAAAAAACGGAGTCTTTGTCTAAAGAAATGCGTTGAGAAAGGGCAGATGTATAGAACCTTTCAACGAGATAGTGCTTTTTCAACTCTCTCAAAATGGAATCTATTCCAAACATATATGCCATGGTTCCTTACCTCGACAGGGTACAAATATCTAAATTTGCTATTTTTAGATACTTTTTCAGACCTATTGCCGATACTAAGTAGCAGTAAAAAATTTGTATCCATTTTTCATGATATTATGCATGGATCAGATATATCATGGCGAATTCTTCAGAAAAAATTGCGTCTTCCACAATGGAATCTGATAAGTGAGATTTCGAGTAAGTGTTTCCATAATCTTCTTCTGTCCGAAGAAATGATTCATCGAAATAATGAGTCACCATTGATATCGACCCATCTGAGATCTCCAAATGTTCGGGAGTTCCTCTATTCAATCCTTTTCCTTCTTCTTGTTGCTGCATATCTCGTTCGTACGCATCTTCTCTTTGTTTCCCGAGCCTCTAGTGAGTTAGAGACAGAGTGCGAAAAGGTCAAATCTTTGATGATTCCATCATACATGATGGAGTTGCGAAAACTTCTGGATAGGTACCCTACATCTGAACTGAATTCTTTCTGGTTAAAGAATCTCTTTCTAGTTGCTCTGAAAAAATTAGGAGATTCTCTAGAAGAAATACGGGGTTCTGCTTCTGGCGGCAACATGCTATGGAGTGGTGGTCCCGCTTATGGGGTCAAATCAATACGCTCTAAGAAGAAATATTTGAATATCAATCTCATCGATATTATCGATCTCCTAAGTATCATACCAAATCCCATCCATCGAATCACTTTTTCGAAAAATACGAGACATCTAAGTCATACAAGTAAAGAGATCTATTCATTGATAAGAAAAAGAAAAAATGTGAACGGTGATTGGATTGATGATAAAATAGAATCCTGGGTCGCGAACAGTGATTCGATTGATGATAAAGAAAGAGAATTCTTGGTTCAGTTTTCCACCTTAACGACAGAAAAAAGGATTGATCAAATTCTATTGAGTTTAACGCATAGTGATCATTTATCAAAGAATGACTCTGGTTATCAAATGATTGAACAACCGGGAGCAATTTACTTACGATACTTAGTTGACATTCATAAAAAGTATCTAATGAATTATGAGTTCAATACATCCTGTTTAGCAGAAAGACGGATATTCCTTGCTCATTATCAGACAATTACTTATTTACAAACCTCGTGTGGGGCTAATAGTTTTCATTTCACATCTCATGGAAAACCCTTTTCGCTCCGCTTAGCCCTATCCCCCTCTCGGGGTATTTTAGTGATAGGTTCTATAGGAACTGGACGGTCCTATTTGGTCAAATACCTAGCGACAAACTCCTATGTTCCTTTCATTACAGTATTTCTGAACAAGTTCCTGGATAACAAGCCTAAAGGTTTTCTTATTGATGATATCGATATTGAGGATAGTGACGATATTGAGGATAGTGACGATATTGATCGTGACCTTGATACGGAGCTGGAGCTTCTAACTAGGATGAATGCGCTAACTATGGATAGGATGCCGGAAATAGACCGATTTTATATCACCCTTCAATTCGAATTAGCAAAAGCAATGTCTCCTCGCATAATATGGATTCCAAACATTCATGATCTGGATGTGAATGAGTCGAATTACTTATCCCTCGGTCTATTAGTGAACTATCTCTCCAGGGATTGTGAAAGATGTTCCACTAAAAATATTCTTGTTATTGCTTCGACTCATATTCCCCAAAAAGTGGATCCCGCTCTAATAGCTCCGAATAAATTAAATACATGCATTAAGATACGAAGGCTTCTTATTCCACAACAACGAAAGCACTTTTTCACCCTTTCATATACTAGGGGATTTCACTTGGAAAAGAAAATGTTCCATACTAATGGATTCGGGTCCATAACCATGGGTTCCAATGTACGAGATCTTGTAGCACTTACCAATGAGGCCCTATCGATTAGTATTACACAGAAGAAATCAATTCTAGACACTAATACAATTAGATCTGCTCTTCATAGACAAACTTGGGATTTGCGATCCCAGGTAAGATCGGTTCAGGATCATGGGATCCTTTTCTATCAGATAGGAAGGGCTGTTGCACAAAATGTACTTCTAAGTAATTGCCCCATAGATCCTATATCTATCTATATGAAGAAGAAATCATGTAACGAAGGGGATTCTTTTTTGTACAAATGGTACTTCGAACTTGGAACGAGCATGAAGAAATTAACGATACTTCTTTATCTTTTGAGTTGTTCTGCCGGATTGATCGCTCAAGACCTTTGGTCTCTACCCGGATCCGATGAAAAAAACGGGATCACTTCTTATGGACTCGTTGAGAATGATTCTGATCTAGTTCATGGCCTATTAGAAGTAGAAGGCGCTCTGGTGGGATCCTCGCGGACAGAAAAAGATTGCAGTCAGTTTGATAATGATCGAGTGACATTGCTTCTTCGGCCCAAACCAAGGAATCCCTTAGATATGATGCAAAATGGATCTTGTTCTATCGTTGATCAGAGATTTCTCTATGAAAAATACGAATCGGAGTTTGAAGAAGGGGAAGGAGAAGGAGTCCTCGACCCGCAACAGATAGAGGAGGACTTATTCAATCACATAGTTTGGGCTCCTAGAATATGGCGCCCTTGGGGCTTTCTATTTGATTGTATCGAAAGGACCAATGAATTGGGATTTCCCTATCGGGCCAGGTCATTTCGGGGCAAGCGGATCATTTATGATGAAAAGGATGAGCTTCAAGAGAATGATTCGGAGTTCTTGCAGAGTGGAACCATGCAGTACCAGACACGAGATAGATCTTCCAAAGAAC
This sequence comes from Lumnitzera littorea, assembly GCA_024138015.1. NCBI lineage: Eukaryota > Viridiplantae > Streptophyta > Magnoliopsida > Myrtales > Combretaceae > Lumnitzera > Lumnitzera littorea. The sequence continues at coordinate 17,652 of JAMXBB010000086.1, read as the reverse complement.
AAGGCTTTTTTCGAATAAGCCAATTCATTTGGGACCCTGCAGATCCACTCTTTTTCCTATTCAAAGATCAGCCCTTTGTCTCTGTGTTTTCACATCGAGAATTCTTTGCAGATGAAGAGATGTCAAAGGGGCTTCTTACTTCCCAAAGAGAT
>JAMXBB010000085.1:20000-27923 GCA_024138015.1 Lumnitzera littorea | reverse complement strand
TATTGAAACCATTGAATTCAGAATATGGTAAAGTAGCTCCTGGATGGGGAACTACTCCGTTGATGGGTGTCGCAATGGCTCTATTTGCGGTATTCCTATCTATTATTTTGGAAATTTATAACTCTTCTGTTTTACTGGATGGAATTTCAATGAATTAAACTAGATTCAAATGAACCGCGAATTCTTAGTTTTTCAATACAAGGAAAGCATTTTGGTTTCGGATTTTTCTACCATTAGATAATTTTGGTATTGTTATATTTTTTGTGTTATTGGTAGTTCGATCGTGGAATTTCTTTCTGTATTTCCGGAATATGAGTGTGTGACTTGTTAGAATGGATCCTATTGATAGTACAGAGAATGGGTCTGTCATCTTGATAGAGATGGTTTTACTTCGTCGGATATTCATCCCTAGTATCTGGAGCACGGAATATATGAAATAGATCACAAAATATTAACTACGATTCATACTTAATATTCATACCGCGCGACCGGACTCCACAAAATTTTCCAAAGAGTTATAAGTTCTAAATCGAAAGATTTTTCTTCTTTTTTTTTTGATCAAAAGGCAAAGCTTTCTTTGGATTTTTAGTCATTATATATATCTATTCATTCAATAAGTGATGATCGAAAGATTCTTACTCAGGGAATCTTTGGACTTAGTTTGAAGTTTTGTTGAATCATCGTGGTTCGAGTATGAATCTGGAGTTTTAATCGATTCATAGGGTCTTAACAAGAGAATTCCTATCAATAATAAAGAAAACAAGAATAAAGCGGCATTGCACACAAAAAAATCAAAGAAAGTAGGTAAATAGAAGATTCAAGAGGCCTGTAATGATCAACATAAAGACGAATGCGCCAACTTGATATTTTGACATTATAACCACAAATAAGAGCTTTGGGATTTTGACTCGTTCATATCCTCACTCAGAATGGGAGAGGTTTTATTACAAAGTTTCTATTCCATATCCCAAAGCAATATTTGGGTTTTTTGTTTGAGCTGTACGAGATGAAATTCTCAGATACGGTTCTCAGGGGGGGAGTACTTTTGGTTTACCTATCTCAATAAAGTCTATGATTGGTTCGAAGAACGTCTCGAAATTCAGGCGATTGCAGACGATATAACTAGTAAATATGTTCCTCCTCATGTCAACATATTTTATTGTCTAGGAGGAATTACGCTTACTTGTTTTTTAGTACAAGTAGCTACGGGGTTTGCTATGACCTTTTACTATCGTCCGACTGTTACTGAGGCTTTTGCTTCTGTTCAATACATAATGACTGAAGCTAACTTTGGTTGGTTAATCCGATCAGTCCATCGATGGTCGGCAAGTATGATGGTCCTAATGATGATCTTGCACGTATTTCGTGTGTATCTCACTGGTGGTTTTAAAAAACCCCGCGAATTGACTTGGGTTACAGGTGTGGTTCTGGCTGTATTGACCGCATCCTTTGGGGTAACTGGTTATTCCCTACCTTGGGACCAAATTGGTTATTGGGCAGTCAAAATTGTAACAGGCGTACCGGAAGCTATTCCTGTAATAGGATCTCCTTTGGTCGAGTTATTACGCGGAAGTGCTAGTGTGGGACAATCCACTTTGACTCGTTTTTATAGTTTACACACTTTTGTCTTACCTCTTCTTACTGCTGTATTTATGTTAATGCATTTCCTAATGATACGTAAACAAGGTATTTCTGGTCCTTTATAGAGAATATAGATCATAGATATTTGTAATCAATCATTTATCACTCGAGGAGGAACAATAGTATTTCATTGCTACAAATATGGATTATTGAAAAGAATAAGACATGTATTTGGATATTTTCCTTCAACTAGCACCTATACAATATAGTATTCTTTATTTGAATTTGACACGAATAGTTGAAGTGAATTCTCCGAAGAGAAAATGGATTATGGGAGTGTGTGACTTGAACTATTGATTGGAGCCGTGCAGATAGCTATATGCCCTTATCTGCCACATTGGAATTCACACCCAAATGTGTCTTTGTTCCAACCACCCCATATAAACCCCATACAGAGGATAGGCTGGTTTGTTTGAAAAGAATCTTTTCTATGATCTCTGATGAGACCCGATGATATCGTACATGACGTCCGTGAACAGGCTCCGTAAGATCCAGTAGAATAAATGATGTGACCTAAGACAAATTTTGTTTTAGCTAAATTACTTACTTAATTTAATAGTATAGAAATGCAGCCATTTCCTCGGCATCGACACGATTTATGATACTATCGGAGTGAAAGAAGGGGTCTAAAGAAGAGCCGGGGCTAGACTCTATTAGTAACAAGTAAATCCTTTGTATGTAAAAAGTTTCAAGATATTGGGGGATAAAGTTCAATTGCAAGGGTTGAGACGGCCCAGAAAGCACTTAATTATGAAGAACTTTGTAAGCTTACTTGGGTAGTGAGCATTTACTTATTTATAAGAAGAAAATTCCTTAAAATGGGTAGTTGCAATTGCGAAAAATGGAACCCGCCCATTTTTTCTTACATAGAATTAGTCATATATGTGTGGATATTCTATAGAGAGATTTGATATTTATAACATATGGATTTGGATCCATTTCGTTCGTTTAATTCTTGCTCGAGCCGGATGATGAAAAATTATCATGTCCGGTTCCTTCGGGGGATGGATCTATAAGAATTCACCTATCCAAATAACAAAAAAACCTGACTTGAATGATCCTGTATTAAGAGCTAAATTGGCTAAAGGGATGGGTCATAATTATTACGGAGAACCTGCATGGCCCAATGATCTTTTATATATTTTTCCAGTAGTAATTCTAGGCACTATTGCGTGTAACGTAGGCTTAGCGGTTCTAGAACCATCAATGATTGGTGAACCCGCGGATCCATTTGCAACTCCTTTGGAAATATTACCTGAATGGTATTTCTTTCCCGTATTTCAAATACTTCGTACCGTGCCAAATAAGTTATTGGGTGTTCTTTTAATGGTTTCAGTACCCGCGGGATTATTAACAGTGCCTTTTTTGGAGAATGTTAATAAATTTCAAAATCCATTTCGTCGTCCAGTAGCGACAACTGTCTTTTTGATTGGTACCGTAGTGGCTCTTTGGTTGGGTATTGGAGCAACATTACCTATTGATAAATCCCTAACTTTAGGTCTTTTTTAAATTGATTCAATTGTGAAATAAAATAGCATGACTTGTGTTGTGTATCTAGGGAATACTCACTTCAAAGTCAATTTTCCCTAGATACATCTATACTATTTCTGGATTTCTTCCGAATCGAAATATATTCTATATATTATGTCAAAGATTAATAGATATTTCATCTTTTTTAGTTCATAAAAAAAATGAACTAAATGTAATGTATTTCAAATTGATTCTTCGGTAAATCGGTTTTGAAATGCTTTTTCTATTTTTAGAATGTCCAATATCTGTTTTATATCTTCTATGCAAAAATGTTCAATTTTCATAAGGTCTTCTTGACTCTTATTCAAAAGGTCCAATAATGTGTGTATATTAGACCTTTTGAGGCAATTATAGATCCTGGGAGGCAATTCGGATTGGTCAATAAAAATATATTTCAATGCGATTTCTTTTTTCGTTTTCCTTAGTTTAGCCAATCTATGATGAAAAGTAAAAAAGGGTAAAGTAACCTTGTGCTGATTGTTTTCAAAATGGAAGTTTTCTTCTTCCGCATGTAGAAAAGGAATGAATAAATCAATTAAATTACGAGAGGCTTCATGAAGTGCTTCTTTAGGAGTTAAACTTCCATTTGTCCATATTTCGAGAAAAAGTATCTCTTGTTTTTCATTTCCATTACCATAAGAATGAATACTAGAATTCGCATTTCGAACAGGCATGAATACAGCATCTATAGGATAACTTCCGTCTTGAAAGTTATTTGGTGTTTTGATATGATATCCGCGATTCCTCTCGATTTCTAATTGAATACACAAATTAATTGGTTCCGTTAGGCTAGCTATATGCTGTGTGTTATCAACGATTTCCACCGAAGGTGGTAAGATGATGTCTTGAGCAGTTACACATCCAGGACCCTTGACAGAAATAGACGCGTTGCAAGTTGCATACAAATTACTTCTTAATACAATTTCTTTCAAATTCATTAAAATTTCATGGATTGATTCTTCAATACCTACTATGGTAGAATACTCGTGTGGTATTTTTTCAAATTTGGCACGGGTGATACATGTTCCTTCTATTTCTGCAAGCAAAGCTCTTCGCATCGCTATACCTATTGTATCAGCTTGTCCTTTCATAAGGGGAGACAGAATAAAGCGTCCATAATAAAGACGTCTACTGTCTACTCTTGATTCAACACACTTCCACCGTAGTGTCCGAGTAGATACTGTTACTTTCTCTCGAACCATACTAATATTATTTGATCAGATCATTGAATCATTTATTTCTCTTGAAATCTCTTTCATTTTTTTTTTCTACACACGTCTTTTTTTAGGAGGTCTACATCCATTATGTGGCATAGGAGTTACATCACGTACGAAACTTAATAGTATACCACTTCGACGAATAGCCCGTAATGCTGCATCTCTTCCGAGACCAGGACCTTTTATCATGACTTCGGCTCGTTGCATACCTTGATCTACTACTGTCCGAATAGCATTTCCTGCTGCAGTTTGAGCGGCAAATGGTGTACCCCTTCTTGTACCTTTAAATCCACAAGTACCAGCGGAGGACCAAGAAATTACCCGACCCCGTACATCTGTAACAGTCACAATGGTATTGTTGAAACTTGCTTGAACATGAATCACTCCCTTTGGTATTCTACGTGTATTCTTACGTGAAGCAATACGCACATTTCTACGTGAACCGGGTCTTGCTATAGATTTTGCCATACTTTATCATCTCATAAATAGAAATCCGAGATATATGGATATATCCATTTCATTTCATGTCAAAGCGGATCCTTTTCATTTCATTGGGTCCATTACGTTAGAGAGTCCTTTTTTAAAAAATTATCCTTGTCTTTGTTTATGTCTCGGGTTGGAACAAATTACTATAATTCGTCCCCTCCTACGGATCAGTCGACATTTTTCACAAATTTTACGAACGGAGGCCCTGATTTTCATAGTTGTTGTTCCTTAACTTAATTCCGAATATACTTATTGGAAGAAAATAAGTTTCTTGAAATCTTGAACCTAGAATTCTATCCCCATAAGGGAATGGTGAAGTTGAAAAAACCACCTAATCTTTTGAATCCTTGCTAATCTTTCGAATCCTTGTTGCGGAGTCTATAAATTCGACGTTTTCTGGTTGAAGTATAACGACTTATTTCAATTTGGACTTTATTCCAGTAGTATCCATATACTACTCCATCGTATCCTTTAAATGAAATAGAACCTGGAATTAGATCGAAACGAACTCCGAACATACCATCAGGAAGTGATTCATTAATTAAACCTTCATGAAGAAATGTTTTGTTCTTGTATTTTAGGCAAAACCTTTAGAAGTATCAACTAATGTAGGAGGAGTGGTATCAACTAACGTGCCCTTTTTTTCTTTTATAGGAAATGGAAATTCCGGATACAATTCGACTATCAGAAAGATTACCATATATAACATAAAATTTCTCCACCGATCCCCTCTAGTCGAGCCTCTCGATCTGTTATTATACCTCGAGAAGTAGAAAGAATTACAATCCCCATCCCGCCTAAAATTCTAGGAATTCGTTGATAGTTACAATAGATTCGTAGACCTGGTTTACTGATCCGTTTTAAATTTAAAATAGTTCTATATGTTCCTTTCCTATTCCTTCTATGTCGTAGGGTTAAAACCAAAAAATATTTGTTGTTTTCCTGATGTTTCCTGACATTTTCAATAAAACCTTCTCGTAAAAGGATTTTCACAATGTTTTCAATGATGTTAGTTGATGCTATTCGAACCGTCCCTTTTCTATTCATGTCAGCATTTCGTATAGACGTTATTATGTCAGAAATAGTGTCCCTACCCATGATAAACTAAAATTCTTTTTTCCTCCCATTTTTGATATAACAACATGCTATTTTTTTTTTAGATTCTATGTTAGAATATATAAGGTATATGCGTGAGATACAATCTAATCCATTAATTAATCTATTTCATTCAAATTCCTATGTATAATATAACTAACATAATTATATTACGTATTAGCTTATAATACCTCAGGAGCTAATGAAACTATTTTAGTGAAATTTAACTGTCTCAATTCTCGGGCAATCGCACCAAAAACTCGAGTTCCCTTTGGATTTCCTTCTTGATCAATGACAACTGCAGCATTGTCATCATATCGTATTATCATACCGTTATCACGCTTAAGTTCTTTACAAGTACGTACAATTACAGCTCTGATCACTTCAGATCTTTCTAGAGGTGTGTTTGGTAATGCTTCCTTGATCACAGCAACAATAATATCACCGATATGAGCATATCGGCGATTACTAGCTCCTATGATTCGAATACACATTAATTCTCGAGCCCCGCTGTTATCCGCTACATTCAAATGGGTTTGAGGTTGAATCATATCATTTTTGAATCTTTTCTTTTAATGCTTTAATGCAAAGGGCGAAGTAAAAAAAAAAAAGAAATATTTTTTGGACAGAAAAAAAAGAAACCTGCAATTGTTTTTTATCCCCAAGACTTCTTGTCCTTTGTTACACGTTCCTATCCCGAAATAATGAATTGAGTTCGTATAGGCATTTTAGACGCCGCGATTAAGATAGCCCTTCTGGCTATATTTTCTGCTACTCCTCCCATTTCATAAAGTATTCTACCGGGTTTAACAACGGCTACCCAATATTCGGGAGATCCCTTACCCGAGCCCATACGTGTTTCCGTAAGTCTTACCGTAACGGGTTTGTCGGGAAATATACGTACCCATATTTTTCCACCACGCCGTACATTTCGTGTCATTGCTCGTCGACCCGCTTCGATTTGTCTCGATGTGATCCAAGCCGGTTCAAGTGCCTGAAGAGCATATTTTCCGAAACAAATACGGTTGCCTCGATAAGATATCCCTTTCATTCTTCCTCGATGTTGTTTACGAAATCGGGTTCTTTTTGGGTTATAGTTGATGGTTCTTTCTTAATTCCATCTCTACTCCAGAAACGGACATGAGAGTTTCTTCTCATCCGGCTCCTCGCGAACGAAACGACTCCAATTTAATCAAAAAATTGAATCAAAATAAATATACTTAATCATATTATGGATTTTTTGAAATTTCATCTAATCTATTAGGTCTATATCTTGTTTGAATATACTTAAACCTGTATTCTATTTATAGATAATTATTTCTATTTATAGCTAAGATAATATAATGTGTTTTTTTTTTTCTAACGAATCCTTATTTTTTTTTTATCATATTGTATATCGAATAAGATTGAGTAACCTAACAAAAAACTTCGCGGGCGAATATTTACTCTTTCAATATCTATTTCAGTTCTAGGATTAGCTCATGAATTTTCAGACTAAATGAATTGAATTGGTCCTTGGTTTGTTCCGCCATCCCATCCAATGAATTATTAGAATTCTTTTGTCAATAGAATCTTCTGTATTCATAGGTTCCGTCGTTCCCATCGCTTCTCAATTAATGGTTAGGTTTGAATTCTACAATGAAGCCCCCATGAAATTTTTTCTTGAGTCAATCTTCCTAGTCTTTATTGACTCGAGACTCTTGATTTTTTTTTTTCTATGAACAGATTCATCTATAATTAGATCAATCTGTATTGATGCTTTATTACATTGTCTTTTTTTTTTTTATGAGATGACTCATAACATAAACCTTCCATATATTTATATTGGAATCATATATCATTGATATTCTTTTTCTTTCTTTCTTTCAGACTTCCATTTATCTGCATACTTTCTATACCAAAAATCAGATTGGTTTTTCTGTTGTTTATGCAAAAAAGATTTCAGTTGCTACAA
>JAMXBB010000084.1:22903-27991 GCA_024138015.1 Lumnitzera littorea | reverse complement strand
TCATAATAAAGAAAAGACTTACTATCTTTGGGATCTGATGCTACACCGCTGCTCAATACCTTAGGGGATCGACTTTATTACATAAGTGAATTCCTAACTTTTCTCTTATATCTATATCATAAAAAAATAAGCAGTTCTTATTGGATCGGCGTAAAACCTCACTAATGGATCTTTACGGTGCTTTCTCTATCAATTGAATTCTTTATCCATAGAATAAAGTATCTAGGCATATCTATTTCTTCATGTTTCAACTTCTATGATATGAAGTTCCTTTTTTTTTTGCTACAGCTGATAAAAATCGTTTTTTGGACGATGTATATGTAGAAATCCTTTTTTTTTCTAGGAATTTTTTTTCTAGTATTTACTAGCGGATTCGTTCTTTTCTTTTTGCTTTTTCTTTCTATAGTGGAGATAGTCGCACGTAATGACAGATCACAGCCATATTATTAAAAGCTTGGGGTAAGAATGGGTTTCGTTCTAGTGCCCGAAAATAATATTCCAAAGCTTTTGTATGTTCTCCATTACTTGTGTGGATAAGACCTATGTTATAGAGTATATAGCTTCGATCATAAGGATCAATTTCTAGTCGCATAGCTTCATAATAATTCTGTAAAGCTTCCGCATAATTTCCTTCGGATTGAGCCGACATCCGTTACGGTCGTCTTCGATTCAAAAAATCTCCGTTCCAGAACCGTACGTGAGATTTTCACCTCATACGGCTCCTCCCTTATGTGCATAATGAGAATAATACATGGAATCAAAAAAAAATGGAAATATTCTCGTTATTAACTGAGCGGGGCTAGTGTTTTTACAAGAAATTTCTAACCAACCCTTCTGCAAAAGATCTTTTCTTACCATCAAAATGTTGATTTGATACTAGATAAAAAAAAATGGTAACTTCAACAATTTCTTTGTCCCCACGCCCTTTAATTTCCAGGAATTCGTCACTTCAACAGTCTTCGATGGTTCTATGGGTATCCAAAATACGAACGAGATGGATGTTTGTTGGCCCAACCATTCTTCTTAAGTCCGATCTCAATTCAATAAGGAAAGGGGATAATTTATAACAAAGTTTTCGTGTTGTTGATTTCTAGGCGTAGTGCTTCTTCCCTTATGCCACCTATTGGTACTAATGGAGTAGGGTTGACCTCCACCTCCTAGGTGTAACCTTTCGCTCAATACTAGATCGACAATTAAAGCATCTGAGGCTGCATTAATCGGGGATACACGACAGAAGGGATTGTTTCTTTTTTTTTTTTGACAAACTTCACCTTCAAAAAGCATAGATTTTTTTATTTCAATAACTTTTTTTCTTTCTATTCCGAATCATGTGTCTTTCTTCTAAGACTGAAAGCAGTAACTAAAATCGAAAAGAAAAAGATAAGTGAAATCAAAAAAATAATAATCAAATCGCACCATCTCTGTAATAGGTAAATGCCTCTTTTTCGCCTGAAGTTGTCGGAATTAGTCGTAATAAGATATTGGCTACAATCGAAAAGGTCTTATCAATAAAATTTCCATTTATCCTCGATCTAGGCATAGATAGTAATTCATTCTATAATTCTTTTCATTACCTCTCGTGAGAAAGAAAATCATCCCCCCAAAAAAGGAATTACACAGTACGAAATAACATAAAAACAGACTCATTAAAAAAAAAAAAAGATTATCTTTATCCACCGGGTTCAAGGGAAATTGATGTGATGAAAAGATTTTATTTATATTCGTTTTCTATTTTTTAGTTTTCGATTTCGAATTTAATTAATTATGCAGAACTATCTAAGAATCGAGTATGAATGACTCGCTATTCACTCGGTTGTTGGGACATAATCATTATGTAGGAGAGATGGCCGAGTGGTTCAAGGCGTAGCATTGGAACTGCTATGTAGGCTTTTGTTTACCGAGGGTTCGAATCCCTCTCTTTCCGTACCTACAACTAATTTACCAATGTTACTGACCCCAATGTATCAAATCAAATAACAACGCATATCCTTATTCGAAAAGTTAGAACTTTCTTTGATATAGATTCGCTATTCTATTCCTTATACATACATACGTAATAGACTGGAAATCGCGTACAAGGGATGAAATCTCCCTACTGATCTATGATAAATGAATGGGAGAAAGATCCCCGGATAAGATCCTTATCCCTTACCTTGCATCCTTTTTTACTGGGTCAAATTGTCCGAACCCTTCTTATTTTATTTATTTTTAATAGGTTTAAGTTAAGTCTGACGAGAATAATATTCTACGACTAGCAATTCATTTATTTTCAAACCGATCCATTTACTATCGATTATTTGATTGACTACTCCTTTAGATTGGAATGGATGAAGAGTCAAATGTTTTGGCACTTCCTCATGGGAGTAGGAATCAAGATAATTTTGAATCATAGTTCTAGATTTTTGATCATCCCTCGCCGTAATAATATCTCGTGGTTTGCAGCGATAACTTGGTATATTTACCATACGACCATTAACTAAAATATGTCTATGGTTAACTAATTGGCGGGCTTGAGGAATAGTCGAAGCCATACCCAATCGGAAAAGGATGTTATCCAAACGCATTTCAAGTAATTGTAGTAAAACCTGACCTGTTGACCCTTTGGCTTTTCCAGCGATACGAACGTATTTAAGTAATTGTCGTTCTGTAAGGCCATAATGAAAACGCAATTTTTGTTTTTCTTCTAAACGAATACGATATTGAGATTTTTTCCCGGAGCGTGATTGGTTTCTAAGATCGCTTCCCGTTCTAGGCCTTTTACTAGTTAGTCCTGGTAAAGCCCCCAGCCGCCGTATTTTTTTGAAACGAGGACCTCGGTAACGTGACATAAAGACTCCTTTTTTTATGAAATTTCATAAACCTAAAATAAAACTGAACTAAATGATAAAAAAAAAAAAAAGCGAAATTCCGATGAAGTGAAGTATGTCGGAAGTATTATTGTATTCCAAAGAAAGAATAAGGAGATGAATTGGATCAATCAATATCCGGATCTTTTTTTTTTTTTTTTGTTTTGCTTTTTATTTCTATATATAAAAATAGAGAATACAAAAAAGGGTCGGGATATTGATTTGTTCTGCAGAAATATATATAACTCCTCCCTTTTTTATTCCGAATTGAAATAGGACATAATAGATATAAATCGGTGACCTTTGGAAAACGGGGAAAAAGACTTTTCAATGTTCTTTGATTTCAAAATCAATATCAAGCATGTCAAAAATCAAAATAAATAGAAAAAGCCGGCTATCGGAATCGAACCGATGACCATCGCATTACAAATGCGATGCTCTAACCTCTGAGCTAAGCGGGCTGAAATAGCATTGTACATGCATAGGAATTTATTAAACTCCTGGGATCTTTTCTATTAATCTTAGAATCTTAACTATTAATAATAGCTATTAGAATAATAGCTATTAATAATAAATATGGATTTCTATGAATTGAATATAGAAAAGTCGAATTTCAAATAAATTCAATCCAATAAGTTTAATTATTCTAAAATAGAAAATCAAGCATAACATAACTATTAATATAGTGATATCTAATTATAGAGTGGTATATCATTTTGATCTATTTATAAATTATCTGTTTATCAACAATTAATATCTTAATCTTCATTAGTAATATTTTCTTTTTTTTTTCATCTTTAGCTTCTACTTCCAACTTTCTGTTCGAAATGACAACAAAGGAATGTCTCATTCAGTATGATCGAGATTTCGTTTATCTGTATTGTATCTTTCATTTCATTTTGATTCTTATCCTTTCCTTAGTTAGCGTGGGCTTTCTTTCTATAAGATAATTCAAAAAAAAAAAATCGACTTTCTATAGAATTCTAATCTATAGAACCAAATGTATAGTTTCTAGAATATAGAATAAGATTCGACTCTGATTCGGAAATTCTATATTCCTTTAATTACTAAATTCGATTTCGTTCGATTATACTTATCAATTTGAGTCTAAAAGTAAATTATGGAATAAACTATTCTAAATAGAAAAAAAAAAAGATTAGTGATAAAATGAAAAGTAATAGACTTGAGTTAGTAAAAAATGTCAAATAAATGTTATTTGAATTCAAAAATGCAATGAAAAAAAAAAAAAAGAATCGACCGTTTGAGTATTCAAAATTGTATGAGAAAAATGAGAGTACGAGAGGCATATATATGTTATGTGGTATAGATCCTATCCATCTATATTGAATTGCGGATACAGAAATGCTAGAATCATTTCTGATCTGATTGGATCAATATAGTTCTCCGATTTCTATAGTTTATATAGAAATCCAATCGGTATCTAATGAGTTAAACAATTGAATTAAACAATTTCAGCATAAATAGAAAAAAGTGGGGGATATGGCGAAATCGGTAGACGCTACGGACTTAATTGGATTGAGCCTTGGTATGGAAACCTACTAAGTGACAACTTTCAAATTCAGAGAAACCCTGGAATTCAAAAAAATGGGTAATCCTGAGCCAAATCCTATTTTAGGAAAACCAACAAAACAACAAAGATTCATAAAGCAAGAAAAAGATTTATAAAGCAAGAATCAAAAAAGGATAAAGGATAGGTGCAGAGACTCAATGGAAGCTGTTCTAACAAATGGAGTTGAGCATGTTGCGTTGGTAAAGGAATTCTTTTCTCGAAACTCCAGAAAGGGAAAAGATGAAGGATAAACCTATATACATACGTATTGAATACTATCTCAAATGATTAATGACGACGCGAATCTCATATTTTTTTATATGAAAACGAAACGATGTGAATCAATTCGAAGTTGAAAAAAGAATCGAATAGTTATTGATTAAATCATTTACTCCATGGTCTGAGAAATCTTTTGAAGAGCGGATTAATCGGACGAGAATAAAGATAGAGTCCCATTCTACATGTCAATACTGACAACAACGAAATTTATAGTAAGAGGAAAATCCGTCGACTTTAGAAGTCGTGAGGGTTCAAGTCCCTCTATCCCCAAAAAGTACCGTTTAACTCCTTATTCTTTTATCCTATTCTTTTTTTTTTTAGCGGTTGAAAATTCGTTATGTTTCACAAAGGTATCTAAGTGGATATTTTTTTTTCTAGTAACACAAATCTGTA
>JAMXBB010000084.1:403-20403 GCA_024138015.1 Lumnitzera littorea | reverse complement strand
TACCCCCAATACATCAAAACTCATTGCCCAGGGATAAAGAAAAACTGTTTCAACATCAAAAACAACAAAAACTAGCGCAAACATATAATAACGGATTCGAAATTGTAACCAAGCATCGCCCATCGGTTCTATACCGGATTCATAACTTGAAAGTTTCTCTGGTCCTTTGCTAATCGGGGCTAAAACTCCGGAAATTAGAAATGCCAAAATAGGAATAACACTTGATATTATTAGAAATGCCCAGAAAATATCATATTCGTAAAGCAGAAACATAGACAAACTCCTATCAGTGTGAAAAAAAAATATATATACCCGATTAGTCGATTCAAAGTCGATTCAATTGGAATTAATTGTCAAGGCATCCACAACTAGAACTAGTTAGTCAAAATAACATTTTCATCGAGCCATCTAGTTTCGTTTGTTGGCTGTGGTACATATCTCGTTTCAAGATTCATCAATTGTAATCCTATTTCTATTCAACTTACTTCTATTTTTGAACTTACTTAGCTTCTATTTTTTTCGATAGAAATAGAGTCGTTATAAATATATACTGCTCTTATAGATATAGAAAACAAATAAAACTTTCTCCCTTTCACTTTCCTTTTTCTAAAGAAAAGGAATTCAAAGAATTTGTTTTATTTATTTTTAATTTGAAATATTCGAAATGGAAATCCATTTATTTTGATTATCCATATTTATTTCTATTTATTCTTATATTTATTCTATTCTATATATTAGCTTTAATATTCTATATTCGATTTAATATTCGATTGAATCTAATAGAATCTCTATTATTTTAGATTTTGTTTCTGTTTATGACTAGAATCCTCAAACTCAAAGAGGAAGACTGTCTTTTTTTTGTCTCTTTTTATTAGTTATTTAGAATAGAGTAAGTAGTCAGATGCGGGAAACTAGCTATAAATTTGGATCTCGGAATTTAGAGTATTATGAGTCTTGGTATATTCTTTTTCTTTTTTTATTAGGATCCACAAGAACAGATATAGGAACTTTATTGATTGAATACGGAAATACTTGTTTTTTTTTTTTGCTTTGCTAAGCTAAGTAAAGTATCCCTAGAACTCGAAAAAGGCCTATTTGACAATCTTTATAATTTAACTTAGCAAAGGTCTTCCTTTTTGAAACTCAAACTTTGGCTTGTCTACAAATCAAAAATAAAGTAAGGCACTGCTAAATTTATGTGACTTACTATTAGATTCGATTAAGTAGATTAAGATTGGGTTAGGTTGGAGTCTTTAACCGCTTTCATGTCATAATTTTGACTCCAAAAATTATCTAGCCAGAATTAGATAGGTATACTAAAGAAAAGAAATATTACTAATTCTTTTTCGTTTGATTGTGAACAGTAAAAGAAAAAATTCATTATGGAAATATGAAATTTGCCTACGAAGATAATAAAGAAAAAGGCTTTCTTTATCTGACTGAGATTAGATAAAAAAATACCGATTGGGTTTCGTGCAATGCGCTTTTGTTTTTAGTTTTATATTATGCTCTGAGCGATCCCCTGTGAGGAGACTTGTGGGAATAGTTTTTTCGATAAATCAAGTACCTGTAAGCGACCAGTTACAAACAAGAAAGAATAGAATACAATTAGGTATATTCTATTAATATTTATCTAATAATAGTTCGATATTATTTCGAATTTAATTATTTCGAATTTAATTACTATTTCTATTACTATTTCTATATTAATTCGAATTTCATATTATTTCGAATTTCTATATTATTTCGAATTTCTAAATTTCTATTAGTATTAGGGCTATACGGACTCGAACCGTAGACCTTCTCGGTAAAACAGATCAAACTGATTATTATCAAAATGATTCGAACTGTTTCAAAGACCCAACATGCCTTTTTTTTTTGCATTGGGCTCTTTCATTAGCTGATAGAAATATCAGCTAGTCTGCCATCTTTTTTTTTGCCAATAAAATAAAGAGATAGCTCCATGTGCTCTGATTCATTATTTTTATTTCGATTCCGGAGCACTACCAAAGTGTTTCAAAGAAGGGTTATCTTGACGTAGGTCTGCTTCTTGCCGAGTCAACGTAAGTTAAATGAAGTCTCTATCGCCTCGCCTGCCTAAAAAAACCAAATATGAAACTTTATACACCTTAAAGTTCATAGGGCGAAAAGAGAATTTTTGGAGATCCTTATACTCATTATGTCTAGCATTGAATAGACTAGGTATTCACCTTATCAATATCTCAAATCAAGAAGGGGTTCTATTTGAAGCTTAAACGGGCACCCGAATCGGATCGAGAACCCTTTATCAGATCAGGCTATTGTTCTTTTGTTTTGTTCCCTAAACATTATGGAGTAAGACATCGATTTTTCAATAAGAAAAATTCTTTTGATTACATGATGTGATGAACTCCTCTGAAAAACATTGGCGCACGTGTAAACGAGGTGCTCTACCAGCTGAGCTATAGCCCTTGTGTTTGTTATACATATCATATTATGTAGATAATTTCTTGTCAAGATAAATAGTACAGTACATGATTCAACATACATCTCTTTGATTGGTATTGCTTAGAAGGAATATTGGATTTATAATCCGGATGAGTTCCTCTTGTATCTCTTTGTGATGATAAATGACCTACTTAACTCAGTGGTTAGAGTATTGCTTTCATACGGCGGGAGTCATTGGTTCAAATCCAATAGTAGGTAGAACTTATTAGATACCATGACTCTGGTATCTAATAAGTCTTTCTGACCCCCTTCTTTTATTGATTTTCCATCCTCAAAATGGAATATTTTTTCATTGCATAAGAATCCACTTGCTTTTTTTTTGATTGTATTCGATCGGAAGAAAAAAAAGGGGTAGAAACCGAACCTCTGTTTATACAGAAGTTCCTTTGATTATTCGTACGCACTCCACCAATTAATTAGTTATGAAATCGGATTGAGAGCTTCGACTCGTGTCCTAGCTCGTCTGACAGCTAGATTTGCCTCAATTGTTTGTCTCTTTCCTTCAGCTTTCCTTAAGTTAGCTTCCGCTAGTTCAAGAGTTTCCTGAGCTTCTTGTGGATCGATGTCACTACCCTTTTCCGCATCATTTACTAAAATAGTGATCTCATTATTGCCTATTCTAGCAAAACCGCCCATCAGAGCCATCGTTAACCATTGGTCGTTAAGGCGTATTCTCAATATACCTATATCTACAGCTGTGGCAATGGGCGCGTGATTTGGTAATACGCCAATTTGTCCACTATTAGTAGATAAAACGATTTCTTTCACTTCGGAATCCCAAACAATTCGATTAGGGGTTAGTACACAAAGATTTAAGGTCATTTCTTCAATTTACTCTCCATTTCTAAGTTCGTAGCCTTCGCAGTAGCTTCATCGATGTTACCTACCAAATAAAAGGCTTGTTCAGGAAGACTATCTAATTCTCCGGAAAGGATCAATTTAAACCCTCTAATTGTTTCTGCTAGGCCAACATATTTCCCCGGGGAACCGGTAAATACTTCTGCTACGAAAAAGGGTTGTGATAAGAAACGCTCAATTTTTCGTGCTCTTGCTACGGTTAAGCGATCCTCTTCGGATAATTCATCCAACCCGAGGATAGCTATAATGTCCTGAAGTTCTTTGTAACGTTGTAAAGTTTGCTTAACCCTTTGCGCAGTTTCATAATGTTCCTCACCAACGATTCGAGGTTGGAGCATAGTTGACGTTGAATCTAAAGGATCGACTGCTGGATAGATACCTTTAGCAGCTAATCCTCTTGATAGTACGGTCGTCGCGTCTAAATGGGCAAATGTCGTAGCAGGCGCAGGATCGGTCAAATCGTCTGCAGGTACATAAACTGCTTGAATAGAAGTTATGGATCCCTCTTTGGTAGAAGTAATCCTTTCTTGTAAAGATCCCATTTCGGTACTAAGGGTGGGTTGATAACCCACAGCGGAAGGCATTCTACCCAATAAGGCAGATACTTCAGATCCTGCTTGGACGAAACGGAAAATATTGTCGATAAATAGAAGTACGTCTTGTTCATTAACATCTCGGAAATATTCTGCCATAGTTAGGGCAGTCAAACCAACTCTCATACGAGCTCCGGGAGGTTCATTCATCTGACCGTAGACTAGAGCTACTTTTGATTCTGCAATATTTTGTTCATTAATTACTCCGGATTCCTTCATTTCCATGTAAAGGTCATTTCCTTCACGAGTACGTTCACCTACTCCGCCAAATACGGATACGCCCCCATGAGCTTTAGCAATGTTGTTGATCAATTCCATAATAAGTACTGTTTTACCCACTCCAGCCCCCCCGAATAGTCCTATTTTTCCGCCACGGCGATAAGGGGCTAAAAGATCTACTACTTTAATCCCTGTTTCAAAAATAGATAATTTAGTATCTAACTGTATAAAGGCGGGCGCAGATCTATGAATAGGAGATGTTGTACGAGTATCTACAGGTCCTAAATCATCAATAGGCTCTCCAAGCACGTTGAAAATTCGTCCTAGAGTCGCTCCGCCGACTGGAACACTTAGAGGAGCTCCCGTATCAATCACTTCGATTCCTCTCATTAGACCATCTGTAGCACTCATAGCTACAGCTCTAACTCGATTATTTCCTAATAATTGTTGTACCTCACAGGTTACATTAATTTCTTGACCAAGAGTATCTCGACCTTTAACTACCAGAGCGTTATAAATATTAGGCATCTTGCCCGGGGGAAAAGCTACATCCAGTACCGGACCAATGATTTGAGCTATACGTCCCAGGTTTTTTTTTTCAAGTGTGGAAACTCTGGGACCAGAAGTAGTAGGATTGATTCTCATAATAATAATAAAAGTGAAATATGTTGAAATCTTTTACGAAAATTTTGAATCCAAAAAAATGTTCGATAGCAAGTTGATCAGTTAATTCAATAATTAATGGTAATTAACACTCGATTTCGTTGGTACCGTCCAACCGAATTCAATTCCATTTATTTTGTTTACTTATTCAATTCAAGTAAATTTTGAAGTTCAATCGACCCATTTTTAAAATATCAAGTGGATGAATAAAAATCTTGAGCTTTGAGAAAGTCGTTCATTTGTCTATCATTATAAACAATAACATAGATATTATCTATGGAATTCGAACCTAAACTCTATTTACAATTCATTATTTTTATCTCATTGGGCCTTAGTTCTTTTTTTAGTGGATTCATTTATGTCTAGCCTTTTCTTTTTTTTTTTTTTCTACCTAATGGATACAAATTTTTCCCATTTTCACATCTAGGATTTACATATACAACGTATCTCACTGTCAAGAGTCAATTTCTTATTATTTCGATATTTCGATTCAAAAAAAGTAAGGGATTAGAAACTTCAAAAACAAGAGTTGGGTTGCGCCATATATATGAAAGAGTATACAATAATGATGTATTTGGCGAATCAAATACCATGGTCTAATAAAGACCATTATGATTAGTTGATAATATTAGTTAATTAGTTGATAATATTAGTTAAAAATTTTGTGAAAGATTCCTGTGAAAGCTTTCATTAACTCCGAATTTCTGTCGAGTAGACCTTGTTGTTGTGAGAATTCTTAATTCATGAGTTGTAGGGGAGGGACTTATGTCACCACAAACAGAGACTAAAGCAAGTGTTGGATTCAAAGCTGGTGTTAAAGATTATAAACTGACTTATTATACTCCTGACTATCAAACCAAAGATACTGATATCTTGGCAGCATTCCGAGTAACTCCCCAACCTGGAGTTCCGCCTGAGGAAGCAGGGGCTGCAGTGGCTGCTGAATCTTCTACTGGGACATGGACAACCGTATGGACCGATGGGCTTACCAGCCTTGACCGTTATAAAGGAAGATGCTACCACATCGAACCTGTTGCTGGAGAAGAAAATCAATATATATGCTATGTAGCTTACCCCTTAGACCTTTTTGAAGAAGGTTCTGTTACTAATATGTTTACTTCCATTGTGGGTAATGTATTTGGGTTCAAAGCCCTGCGCGCTCTACGTCTGGAGGATCTGCGAATTCCTACTGCCTATATTAAAACCTTCCAAGGCCCTCCTCACGGGATCCAAGTTGAGAGAGATAAATTGAACAAGTATGGCCGCCCCCTATTGGGATGTACTATTAAACCGAAATTGGGGTTATCCGCTAAGAACTACGGTAGAGCAGTTTATGAATGTCTTCGTGGTGGACTTGATTTTACGAAGGATGATGAGAATGTGAACTCACAACCATTTATGCGTTGGAGAGACCGTTTCTTATTTTGTGCCGAAGCACTTTATAAAGCACAAGAAGAAACTGGTGAAATCAAAGGGCATTACTTGAATGCTACTGCGGGTACATGCGAAGAAATGATCAAAAGGGCTGTATTTGCCAGAGAATTGGGAGCTCCTATCGTAATGCATGACTACTTAACAGGGGGCTTCACTGCAAATACTAGCTTGGCTCATTATTGCCGAGATAATGGTCTACTTCTTCATATCCACCGTGCAATGCATGCAGTTATTGATAGACAGAAAAATCATGGTATGCACTTCCGTGTACTAGCTAAAGCCTTACGTATGTCTGGTGGAGATCATATTCACGCTGGTACCGTAGTAGGTAAACTTGAAGGAGAAAGAGAAATTACTTTGGGCTTTGTTGATTTACTACGTGATGATTTTATTGAAAAAGATCGAAGCCGTGGTATTTATTTCACTCAAGATTGGGTCTCTTTACCAGGTGTTCTGCCCGTGGCTTCGGGAGGTATTCACGTTTGGCATATGCCTGCTCTGACCGAAATCTTTGGAGATGATTCCGTACTACAATTCGGCGGAGGAACTTTAGGACACCCTTGGGGAAATGCACCGGGTGCCGTAGCTAATCGAGTAGCTTTAGAAGCATGTGTACAAGCTCGTAATGAGGGACGTAATCTTGCTCGTGAGGGTAATGAAATTATCCGTGAGGCTAGCAAATGGAGTCCTGAACTAGCTGCTGCTTGTGAAGTATGGAAGGAGATCAAATTTGAATTCGAAGCAATGGATACTTTGTAATCCAGTAATTCCCGTTCGTTCTCTTACTCTTAATTGAATTGTAATTCAACTAAACTCGGCCCAATCTTTTACTAAAAGGATTGAGCCGAATCCAAAGATTCTATTTATTAGATCTATTTCAAATACATACATATTTATCTAGATATACAAGATTCAAAATAAAATAAATAACTAAACAACGAAAATGCTTCTATTGTTTGTTGGCTTGGATCCACAATAAATTCCATGGATCTTTAGGATTGGTGTATTCTTTTATATCCCTTAGCTTTGGATCATGAATTGAGTCAAGTATCACAACCTCTTCACCCATCCTGTATATTGTCCTTTTCGTTCCGTGTTCTATGTATATGTAATAGAAATTGATTCTATTAGCAATAGACGAGATTTTACGAAAAAAGTTATTCATAAGAGGGAACAAATATGTCTTTTTTTCGATGCGAATTTGACACAAGATGACGGACATCTTCATATGTCATATTCCGATATAGTTTAAGTAATACTCCGGATTTTCACAAAATTTTACAAAAGACAATCAACTCCAATCATTTTTTTTTTCACTTTTCTTTAATTAGTTAATAATCCTAACTATTGGCTTATTCTGATAGCAAATAAAATATTCAATGATTTTTCATCGAATGACTATTCATCTTTGTATTTTCATGTATAAAAAAAATAGGGGCAAGAAAGCTCTATGAAAAAATGTTGGTTCAATTCGATGTTGTCTAAGGATAAATTAGAATACAGGTGTGAGCTAAGTAAATCAATCGATAGGCTTGGTCCTATTGAAAATACCAGTGTAAGTGAAGATCCGGTTAGAAACGATACGTATAAAAAAATTCATAGTTCTAGTTACAGTAATGTTGATCATTTCGTGGGCATCCGGGACATTCGTAATTTTATCTCTGACGACACCTTTTTAGTTAGAGATAGGAATAGGGATATTTATTCCCTATATTTTGATATTGAAAAGCAAATTTTTGAGATTGACAATGATCCTTCTTTACCGAGTGAACTAGAAAGTTCTTTTTTTAGTTGTCGGAATTATGGTTATCTGAAGAATGGATCGAAGAATGACGATTCCCACTATGATCTTTCCCTGTATGAGACTAAATACAGTTGGAATAATTACATTAATACTTGCATTGACTCTTATTTTCGTTCTCAAATCTCTATTGAGAGTTCCATTTTAAGTGGTAGTGACAATTCCAGTGACCATTACATTTATAGTTACATTTGTAGTGAAAGTGAAAATAGTAATGGAAGGGGGAGCTCCAGTATAAGAACTAGCAGGAATGCTATTGATTTCACGATAAGAGAAAATTCTACTGATTTCGATTTAACTCAAAAATATAGGCATTTGTGGGTTCAATGCGAAAATTGTTATGGATTAAATTATAAGAAATTTTTTAAGTCAAAAATGAATATTTGTGAACAATGTGGATATCATTTGAAAATGAGTAGTTCAGATCGAATCGAACTTTCGATTGATTCAGGTACTTGGGATCCTATGGATGAAGACATGGTTTCTCTGGATCCTATTGGATTTCATTCGGAGGAAGAACCTTATAAAGATCGTATTGATTCTTATCAAATAAAGACAGGATTAACTGAGGCTGTTCAAACAGGCACCGGTCGCCTAAATGGTATTCCCATAGCTATTGGCGTTATGGATTTTCAGTTTATGGGGGGTAGCATGGGATCCGTAGTAGGCGAGAAAATCACGCGTTTGATTGAGTATGCTACCAATAAATTTTTACCTCTTATTATAGTGTGTGCTTCCGGAGGAGCACGTATGCAAGAAGGAAGTTTGAGCTTGATGCAAATGGCGAAAATTTCTGCTGCTTTATATGATTATCAAGCAAATAAAAAGTTATTCTATGTATCAATCCTTACATCTCCTACTACTGGTGGGGTGACGGCTAGTTTTGGGATGTTGGGGGATATCATTATTTCCGAACCTAATGCATACATTGCATTTGCCGGGAAAAGAGTAATTGAACAAACATTGAATAAGACAGTACCGGAAGGTTCACAAGCGGCTGAATATTTATTCCATAAGGGCTTATTCGATCCAATCGTACCACGTAATCCTTTAAAGGGTGTTCTGAGTGAGTTATTTAAACTTCACGCTTTTTTTCCTTTGAATTCAAATTCAATTAAGTAGGTCCTTAAGTTAAATTAGTTAATTTAGTTAAATTATTTGATTTGTAGCGAAAAATAGTTAGTTTGTGCGAATCAAAATCAACATTTTTCGAATGTATTTTTTTTTCTTTCGTGACATAAGATTGAATTTGAAATTGTATAAAGAATCATACGGATAATTCTTTTTTTTATACCGATATTCCCGATTACTATTTAGTAAACCTGTATTAACAAGAGAAAAAAAGAAGATTCTTCTTGATAAATTCAAATTAGGCAAAGGAAAATAAACTGAATTTCATCCTTCTTGCTGCGTTGCCTATGTATATAGAATTCAAATATAGAAAATTCAAATAGAGAGATAGAGTATCTTTCTACTCTATCTCCCAAGAATCCCTTTACTTCTAACGAATCTTGCAGGAATTTTTAATAAATTCTTTAGTTTATTAATGAAATTCAAATTAAAAGACAAGAATGAATTATCATACATATATTTATATCTTTCATGTAGAAAGACGAATAAGTCGCATTTATTTATTAAATTATACATTCCTTGCACTTAGTATATTATATATACTCACTTAGATATACTTATAGATATATCTAGTATAATTAGATACGAATTCTAATGTTATCTTTATAACAGGTACAAATATTAAATCGAGGTACCCATTCTATGACAACTCTCAACGACTTAAACTTACCCTCTATTTTTGTGCCTTTCGTGGGCCTAGTATTTCCGGCAATTGCAATGGCTTCTTTATCTCTTCATGTTCAAAAAAACAAGATTTTTTAGGGTCCAAATCTCATCTATTTTTTCAAGACTTAGATAATATCTAATTTTTTCAAGACTTAGATAATATCTATTTAATAAAATATGGTATAACGTGCAGCTTCCTATGAACATAAAATAAATAAAGGAGCTCTTATGTATGCGTAAATAGATGAGTAAATGACTTATAGCTAGAAATAGATCGGAATCTAGCCGAATGGGAAGTCAACGTATCTCTATGTATGTAGATATCTATAGGAGATCATAAAAGGGGGATTCTATTATTTTGGACCTAACCAATTAGATGAATTACTCCTAAAGGGTTACATCAGAACAGAATAGCGCTAGTTGATGAGAGTTACTTCGCAAATAAAAAAAGGAAAGTCAAATTCATTTGGACTTTTTTCTCAATTCCAATAAAATGCAACCGGATCTAGTATGAGTTGGCGATCAGAACATATATGGATAGAACTTATAGTGGGGTCTCGAAAAATAAGTAATTTCTGCTGGGCCTTTACCCTTTTTTTAGGTTCATTAGGATTCGTATTGGTTGGAGCTTCGAGTTATCTCGGTAAGAATTTGATATCTTTAGTTCCGTCTCAGCAAATAATTTTTTTTTCACAAGGGATCGTGATGTCTTTCTACGGGATCGCAGGTCTCTTTATTAGTTCCTATTTGTGGTGCACAATTTCGTGGAATGTAGGTAGTGGTTATGATCGGTTCGATAGAAAAGAAGGAATAGTCTGTATTTTTCGTTGGGGATTTCCTGGAAAAAATCGTCGCATCTTCCTACGATTCCGTATGAAAGATATTCAGTCCATCCGAATAGAAGTTAAAGAGGGTATTTATGCTCGTCGTGTCCTTTATATGGAAATCAAAGGGCAGGGGGCCATTCCTTTGACGCGTACTGATGAGAATTTGACTCCGCGAGAAATTGAGCAAAAAGCTTCTGAATTAGCCTATTTCTTGCGCGTGCCAATTGAAGTATTTTGAAATGAACTGAAGAATAACTTCTTTATCCTCGGCAAGGAAAAAATTCAAGAACTCAAAAGTTTTTTTAGAACGTTCATTCAAACCAAAATAGACGTATACAGAACATCCATAAAACGAAACTTTTTTTGTCCACAATTTTTTTTTATTATGTGTATGGAAATCCATCCAATCCAATTCAGTAAAAAAGAAGTAACAAACCAAAAGAATAGATTCATCTCGTATAGCAAAAGATTTTGGAATAAAGAATTTCTCTTTTTTTTTTTTTCAATTTTTTATTTTCAATAGGAATTGATACGTTAGATACAGATGGATAATATCCTGTAAATTATCTCTCCTTTCTTTTGTCAATCGACTTTTCTTTTGTGTTTATTAATGATCAAAGAATTGGATCTCTTCTAAGGATAACTTTTCTGTCTTTTTTTGCCGCTCATTTTTGACACAATATTCTTCATAAATATAAATCTCTCTCCATTTTTCCTGGACTATGACTGTGAGTGTAGCCGGCGAAATTTTTTTTGAAACCTTCCTTTGATAGACAGGAAAAGGGAAGTTCCTTTGGTTTGAAATTTGAATAATTAATATTCATTACTTGAATTGAAGTGATTCTTTCAGAAATTCATCAAAAGAGACTTCGAATTTGATCAATTGAAGTATCTGGAATGGAAACAAGATTTTTTTATTATTTCTTCATTCCAATTCAAACAAAGTGGGCTCTCATTCTATTTCTGTATTCTTTCGAGATTCAAGGCCTAACCACTGAATCACAAAAAAAAATAGGGAATAGCTTCATAGGTTCAATTCCTTGTAATAGAACTTATTTATGGTTGATAGAAATATTCGATCCCATAGATTCGACGAATGAGGTGTTTTCATTAACAATTCCAATTCACAGGTGCAAAAATGGCAAAAAAGAAATCATTTCTTCCTTTTCTATGTCTTACATCTATAGTATTTTTGCCCTGGTGGATCTCTCTATTATTTAATAAAAGTCTCGAATCTTGGATTACTAATTGGTGGAATATTAGACAATCCGAAACCTTTTTGACTGATATTCAAGAAAAGAGTATTCTAGAAAAATTCATAGAGTTAGAAGAACTCTTCCTGTTGGACGAAATGATAAAAGAATACCCGGAAACACATCTACAAACGCTTCGTCTAGGAATCCATAAAGAAACGATCCAATTGATCAAAATGCACAATGAGGAGCATATCCACACGGTTTTTCACTTATCGACAAATATAATCTGTTTCATTATTTTAAGTGGTTATTCTATTCTAGCTAATGAAGAACTTGTTATTCTGAACTCTTGGGTTCAAGAATTCCTATATAACTTAAGTGACACAATAAAAGCTTTTTCTATTCTTTTATTAACTGATTTATGTATCGGATTCCATTCGCCCCATGGGTGGGAACTAATGATTGGCTATGTCTACAAAGATTTTGGATTTGCTCATAATGAGCAAATTATATCTGGTCTTGTTTCCACTTTTCCAGTCATTCTAGATACAATTTTAAAATATTGGATCTTTCGTTATTTAAATCGTGTATCGCCATCACTTGTAGTGATTTATCATTCAATGAATGACTGATCCAACTCGAATATTTGTTATTTTGTACATAAGCAAAGCATTTAAAGACGTACTTACTCCACTCTTTCTATCCGTACGGGGATTTCCCCTACTCCTATATTCCAGTAAAATTATTTCAGTAAATAGCAGAATTGTGGATAGGGAACGATACAAGCGACCTACCTAATTTTATTGTAAAAATTTTGGAATCAATGATTGGACCATGCAAACTAAAAATACCTTTTTTTGGATAAAGAAAGAGATTACTCGATCTATTTCCGTATCGCTGATGATATATATCATAACTCGGACATCCATTTCAAATGCATATCCCATTTTTGCACAGCAGGGTTATGAAAATCCACGAGAAGCGACCGGACGTATTGTATGTGCTAATTGCCATTTAGCTAATAAGCCCGTGGATATTGAGGTTCCACAAGCGGTACTTCCTGATACTGTATTTGAAGCAGTTGTTCGAATTCCTTATGATATGCAAGTAAAACAAGTTCTTGCTAATGGTAAAAAAGGGGGGTTGAACGTGGGAGCTGTTCTTATTTTACCCGAGGGGTTTGAATTAGCCCCCCCCGATCGTATTTCGCCCGAGCTGAAAGAAAAGATAGGCAATCTGTATTTTCAAAGCTACCGCCCCACTCAAAAAAATATTCTTGTTATAGGTCCTGTTCCGGGTCAGAAATATAGTGAAATTACCTTTCCTATTCTCTCCCCGGACCCTTCTACTAATAAAGATGTTCACTTCTTAAAATACCCCACATATGTAGGTGGGAACAGAGGAAGGGGTCAGATTTATCCCGACGGGAGCAAGAGTAACAATACAGTTTATAACGCTACAGCGGCTGGTATAATAAGTAAAATCATACGAAAAGAAAAAGGAGGGTACGAAATAACCATAATGGATACGTCGGATGGACGTCAAGTGGTTGATATTATCCCCCCAGGACCAGAACTTCTTGTTTCAGAGGGCGAATCCATCAAACTTGATCAGCCATTAACGAGTAATCCTAATGTGGGTGGGTTTGGTCAAGGGGATGCAGAAATAGTACTTCAAGATCCATTACGTGTCCAAGGACTTTTATTCTTCTTTGCATCTGTTATCTTGGCACAAATTTTTTTGGTTCTTAAGAAGAAACAGTTTGAGAAGGTTCAGTTGTCTGAAATGAATTTCTAGATTCGAAGCGAAGATTTACCAATATTAATTGAAGTTCGTAAAAAGAATCAAATTCTTCTTGGCAATTTGGAGTAGCGTGACGTGACTATGTCGCTATTGTCTCAGATTTGAATGTTATAGAATATACTAAACATAAGATAAGGAGCTGGAGAATCTAAAGCAAAGGATTCTCCGTCCTCTTAGTCTTCGACACAAGAAAGGAATTTTCCACATTCCTTTCTTGTGTCGACATAATAATGGTTTTGGATCTCATTCGTCTTCGTCAAAGATTCCAATTCTTAGTTTCGATTTTTTCCGGTTTCGCTTTTTAGAGTCCTTTTCTATTTTTGACATATATATACATATATATAAAGTAGCGAACAAACAAAAAAAATAGATAAAAATCAATTTATTGAGAAAAATAGAACTTATTCAATGAATTTATCAATTTCAACTTTGATGAGATGCTAAATAGATAGAATAAATAGATAGAATAAGGGTCTATTAGAAAGAATTTGGATAATATCGGATTGAAAGAAGTATGTAGTGGAATTGTGTCATTCAGGAAAACGAAATCGAGCGATTCCTTCCTTCTTCTAACTTAGAAAGTATCGATAGATACTATCTAAGAGATGTTCTAAATGAATATGAATTAATGAAATTTTCAAAACTCTTATCATAAAAAATGAAATGAATTTTTTTTTTAAACATCGAGCAGAGTGATCGATTTTATCATTTAGATGAATAAAATATTATTATGAAAGCTAAGAACGCGGGGGTAGCCTGCGTTCTTAAGCTTTCATATCTCCAACTTAGTTCATCTGATTATTAGATAGACTATTAGAGAGATGAACCCAACCCGGAGTATGAACCATAAAAGAAAATACCTATTAAACCAATCACAGGAATACCAGTTACAGTACCTATTATCCAAAGAGGAATCCTTCCAGTAGTATCGGCCATTTATTCCGCCTCCCTCCACCATTTCATCAAGTTGTCATGCTAGAGACATAAACAGTCATAGATAATTATGAGATGTGATCCTTCCGAATGGGATAAGATAATTCCTACTATTATTTAGTATTCTACTAGTTTCTTTTCTTCTCTTAATTCTTAATTGAAGAAATAATTGGAAAATAAAACAGCAAGTACAAAAATGAGTAATAACCCCCAGTAAAGACTGGTACGATTCAATTCAACATTTTGTTCATTCGGGTTTGATTGTGTCGTAGCTCTATAATTTGTATTAGGTTTATCGTTGGATGAACTGCATTGCTGATATTGACCCCAAAAAAGAAACGGTAGGTACAGCTAGTCCATGAACAGCCAACCATCGCACTGTAAAAATTGGATAGGTTCGATCTATGGTCATTTTGTCCTCCTAAAAAGATCTACTAAATTCATCGAGTTGTTCCAAAGAGTCAAAACGGCCAGTTATTAATGGAATTCCTTGTCGGCTCTCTGTAAAATATTCGTTTGGACGAGGGCTCCCAAACACATCGTAAGCTAAACCCGTGCTGACGAATAACCAACCCGCAATGAATAGGGAGGGTATAGTAATGCTATGAATAACCCAGTATCGAATACTGGTAATAATATCAGCAAAAGAACGTTCTCCTGTGCTTCCAGACATGCTGAGCTCCACATATTCTTGTACAGTTAAAGGGGGATCGAGTCCCTAAAAGATGATATCAGTAAATGGGGATTCACTGAAGTTCAATCCTTGTGAGATCGTCAATATTGTACCAAGGGTGTTTTTCGAGTATACCGAATCAGTATAGCTATCCTTCTTCTGACACAGCAACGCAATTTTAATCAGTATTGAAATGAAGTACTAGCTAATTCCTTTATTCTTTTCTCCTTGCTTGGTGATATAGAATCATGCATGTACTATTCAATATCCAATTTCTGTAGTAGTATAAGGATTCTTTCTCTCTATTATTGGCTTCAGACTAGAAAAATGAAAATAGGTTAAAAGATGAGTTGAATTTAACGGTTTCTAATAATTCATGAAGGAAATTATCATATTTCCTTTCCACTCGATGCGAAATTGAAAAATCTCTTTTTCATAGCTGTAGAAAAGGTTTTTGGTGGAATCTTTTTTTTTTGCATTTTCCATTTTAAGAGGATTCGTAGAGTAAGAAGTAAGAGTAGTAGATAGTATTGATAAAAGAAGAAAAAGAACAAGGAATAAAATAGAATTCGAAAGGTTCTTTAACTGGGAGGGTGTTTTATGATATGAAAAGAAAATTTCTAATAAATATGAAAAAAAAGTGTAGAACTTAGAAAAGAAAGGAAAAAATTATAGCAATTACTAGTCTCAGAATCTAGTTGAATAAAAAGAAACATTTGATTTGGGGAGTGATCTGATCGTGGGATACCTTTTCCTTTATTTCATTATTACTTTATTCAAATTGCTTTATTTTTAGTTCATTATTACTTTATTCAAATTCAATTTACCTTTATTATTTGAAATATTAGTTTCTCAAGAGTTGTATAATGAATCCCTTGATTCGGAATCACGGACTGGTTAGAGGTTACAAATGATTAATTGATTTCTTTTTCTATCTCCCTTACTCTTTCTTTTTGTTAATACCGTCTATAATGGAATGATTGATGAATTAACAACTGTCAATGAAACTTCGACTTTCATTGCAATTGGTATTTTTGCTTATCTTCATATATTCCTATTTCAAAACTTGAAACTTAGGGAAGTGCTTTAGAAAGATATGTATAGAAAGAACATATTTCATTTAGCTCCTTTATGCTTACTATAACTAGTTATTTCGGTTTTCTACTAGCAGCGTTAACGATAACTTCAGCTCTATTTATTGGTCTGACCAAGATACGACTTATTTGAAATTAATTGAATGAACACAACTCATAAAAAGAAATTCTTTTGTGGTATTCATCTATTCTATAGTTCCTTAACGCATCAATTTCCAATTAGTAGTCATTGAGATTCATGGGCAATGCAGATTAATATTTAGGGATAGATATTACCTCTCTTTTTCCCTTTCAAACAAACAAATTGAAATGATTGAAGTTTTTCTATTTGGAATTGTCTTAGGTCTAATTCCTATTACTTTAGCTGGATTATTTGTAACTGCATATTTACAATACAGACGTGGTGATCAGTTGGACCTTTGATTAATTAACATCTTTTGTTTGATTGACCTCCTCTTTTCATTCCCAGGAGGTCAAATTCAGATTAATGTTCAATTATCTGATATCTGAGTGTCATTTTCGGTTTAACCTAACCAAGACCCAAATCACGCTCTGTAGGATTTGAACCTACGACATCGGGTTTTGGAGACCCACGTTCTACCGAACTGAACTAAGAGCGCTTTCTTATCCCATAAGACTGTAAAGAATGAGGTTTTTTTAGAACCCGAATACATCCATATAGAATATGAAAAAAAAAAAGATAAAGATTATGTATGCCCAAATTGATTGAATCCATTTCAATTGAGTCCTCGTTACTGCTCAGAAGAGAAGTAATAGGTAGGGATGACAGGATTTGAACCCGTGACATTTTGTACCCAAAACAAACGCGCTACCAAGCTGCGCTACATCCCTTTCAATTGGTCTACAGTGTCATTGTAGAGAATTCCCGTCTTGTTTTCCAAATCCTTAGTTTTTCATTGATATACACAAGTTATCTTTCTATTTCTTTTGGTCTCATATATAGCATATAATTATATAGCATATAATAATAATAGAAGGCTTCTATACATATGTATGAAAACCATCGTAAAAAAGAACTAAAAAAATAACTATTTTTTGGAAATGCTCGGACGGAAAGGGACGTATTTTTCGGTTTTCAGAAAAGTCAAATCTTATCTACTGAATCATTGTATTGTACATTTCAATTTGAATTCGGAATCCCGTAAATACAAGCAGTTCTTCACTACTTAGATACATCAAGTACTTCGATATACATCTGATCATATATGGATTAACAATAAACAATAAAGAAGGAGGATTTGAAATGCGAGATCTAAAAACATATCTTTCCGTGGCACCGGTACTAAGTACTCTATGGTTTGGGGCTTTAGCTGGTGTATTGATAGAGATTAATCGTTTATTCCCGGATGCGTTGACATTTCCTTTTTTTTCATTCTAGGTATTGACATGTGAAGGGGTGAAGAAGATTAGAGATAGAATCAAAAGATCTGTGACTAATCCCTCCCCCCTCTTTTCTTTTTTTATAAAAATAGAATTAGATATAATTTCTAATTATCAGTAGAATAAAGAAATGAGGAAAGAGAAATCAAAAGTAGATTCAACTTCGGCGAAATTCAATTCGGGTTCATCTTCCAATATTATTTCTAAATAGAAATAATATATTCTATTGAGTTGAGAACGAAACTGGAAATGTGTCTAGGAATCTAGTCTAGGACAAGAATATCATCCAAGATATTTCAATGAAATAGTATACTTCAAATCGAATTCTATTCGAAATAGAACGAAATTAAATATAGGTAGAAATTCTTTTAATATTACTTACTATATTGTGTTGTGATTGCAACGAAATCTTTCATAATTTCGAGTTAGCAACTTTTGTTTTTTTTTTTTTCGCTTCATTCGGAAAATAGAAGAGTTCGTTGAATCAAAAACTCAAAGGAGGTTCATGGCCAAGGGTAAAGATGTCCGAGCAAGGATTATTTTAGAATGTACCAATTGTAGTCGAAATGGTCTTAATAAGGAATCAACGGGGATTTCCAGATATATTACGCAAAAGAATCGACACAATACGCCTAGTCGATTGGAATTGAGAAAATTTTGTCCCTATTGTTACAAACATACGATTCATGGGGAAATAAAGAAATAGATCGAATCAAGTGTCTGTGTGTCACTCTTACAAGGAACATGAAAAAGGACATAGAAAAGGAATATTCTATATAGACTAATATAGATTATTCGAAATTATAAACAAAAATTTAGATAACTTAACTAAATAATCGAAAATGGAATATAAGAAAAAAAAAATCAACTCAACTCCTATTTTTACTTATAAATAAATCATTTTGGATCAGATCGAAATATTATTTTCGGAATCAGAATAAGGAATAAACAAACTATGGATAAATCCAAGCGACTCTTTCTTAAATCTAAGCGATCTTTTCGTAGGCGTTTGCCCCCGATCCACTCGGGGGATCGAATTGATTATAGAAACATGAGTTTAATTAGTCGATTTATTAGTGAACAGGGAAAAATATTATCTCGACGGGTAAATAGATTGACCTTAAAACAACAACGGTTAATTACTATTGCTATAAAACAAGCTCGTATTTTATCTTTGTTACCTTTTCTTAATAATGAGAAACAATTTGAAAGAAGCGAGTCGACCTACAAAACTACCGGTCTTAGAACCAGAAATAACTAAAAAAAAAAAAAGACTTACTCCGAAATTGAAACAAAATTCCTATTTGAACTCAAATTGATGTTGTATTGTGTTTGAAAAATTCGAGAATAAAACGCAGATTTTATTGTTGGATCGTAAGAAAGAACCAAGCATCGGGTAAGACAAAATCCTTTTTTATTGGATATTGGACTTGTTTTCTCATTTGATTTGGAGCGACTTTATCCTATTCTCTTTATCTTTCAGATTCTCTTGATCATACTAATTTCTACTCTACCTTCCCGGAGTTCATTCTCCACAGCGAACTCCATTTTAAATATTCTGGCAGAGTCCTTATCCAATTTTCTTATTTTATGATCTCATTCGAAATCATATAAAGACAATTCTTATTTAATATAGCTATTTGTGCAAGTATTTTACGATTAAGAAGCAACTGTTTCTTGTACAGATTGTGTATAAATATACTATATCTATAAGATATCCCGTTCTCGCGAATTACTGCATTTATCCGAGTTATCCACAAACGACGAAAATCTCTTTTTTGCCTATCTCTATCTCGATGAGATGAAACCAAGGCTCTTATTTTCTGTTGAATAATGGTTCGAGTAAGTCTTGAACGAGCCCCCCGAAAGCTTGATGCAAATAAACGAATTTTTTTTCTACGTCTCCGAGCTATATATCCTCGTCTAATTCTGGTCATTGAATAAATGAAACTTTAATGAATAACTAATCGATTTCCTTTGTTTTAGTTATTCTTTTCCTCTTCCCTAGTTGATTAATAACAAAACGGATTCTTCCAATGTATAAAATAAAAATTCCAATGGCTTTTGCTACTATAACCTTCCCGACCACAATTTTTATTTTTTTCTAGGCATTTTACCTCGAAACGAACTAAGAAATTGTATTGACACTTCTAGGTATCAAAAAAAAAAAAAAAAGAAATAGAAATGAATAAAGAAATAGTGGATTGCATCGTTTCTATGG
>JAMXBB010000083.1:0-28329 GCA_024138015.1 Lumnitzera littorea | reverse complement strand
GAAGTCATGAAGCTAAGGAGTGCTAGTTGAAATGTTCCTTTGGTGATTCCTAACTGAAGTTGGAAGGAAATGAACTTGTGAATTGATTATAAAGATATTGAATGAAGGCAAAGGATAACTCAGAGGAATAGAAGGAAAGAATTCTACTAAGTACTAACTTAGAAGTTAAATTAGAGGCAAAATTGTAATTGAGTGGTGAAATAAGGGAATCTTAGAGACTATGTCAGAGGAGATATTCTTAAGACTTTAAAGATGTTGGTCTCAAAAGAAAATTTAGAGGATAAATTCCTTGAAATTATGAAATTAACTAAACTCAAATGATAGCTTTGAGGGTTTTCTATTAATAAATTTAAATTCTAGTAGACGCAACAACTTAGTCAAAAGGTAACTCAGAGTAATATTTGAGGTAATCATAGATATATGAACATTCAGAAGCTGTATCAAAGGGTGATTATTGAAGAATCTAAGATACGTATCAAACTTAGAAGTTGACTTAGAGAGTAAACCTGTTATAAGTTTCAACACCCACATGGTTTAGAGAATAGCTTAGAAGCTTCTCCAATTAAATACTTCAAGGGTATCTTGACTCAAGGAATAGCTTAAAAGGTAACAAAGGTAAAATAAAGTTATATCACCATTCTAAACTTCCAATACTTAGGGCATAAGATAATAAACTAACAACTAACCAACTTAATTCTTATATAAACTAGTAAATTAGCAATATTTCATAATTTATATGCAGAATAAAATACTACATCAAGATAAATATCGAGGGATCACCAACAAAGATAACTTAGCAAGCTTAGTTAGTGAACAACTAAGTTCCAAGTAAGTGGATATTTGTGCAAGAATGAGTAAACTTGTTATGCTCTTAACTTTATGTACTTTATGATGTTTGGCCTATTGAACTTGGCTATGAATTGATGTATTGCTTGGTGAAGTTATGTTTTTTGTTATAACCATTGCTAATTGAATGATGAACTGATATTGAACTTACTTGTTGTGTTGTGCGTTGATAAATGCTTATGTGACAATTGCTAGGATTTGTACTAACTTGGAAAAGAGTCTAAGGGCTAACCCTGCCTCCTATGGTGTTCACTTAAGTGAACCTGATATTGAGGTCTTAGAATTGACAAAGATATTAAGTAAAGGCTGGGCTAATACCTAATGAGAAAGTTTGCTTGGGTTTACTAGGTAATGCTTAGTATATGGTTTGATGCATTCATGGCATTGTACGAAAAAGACCTACGGATTAAGTTTTCTAAAAGCTCAGATATTGCTAGACTAGTCTCCATATGAAAGCTGGGTATATCAAGTAAACTACTTGATTTATAAAAGTTGGGTTTTCAAGCATATAGAGGTTGCATTATAGCTACTACGCTAGCTATATGCTAGATTTTCCAACCACTTAGTATGGTTATTGCTAGGCTGCTAGGTTTTGGCAACTAAGTGTTTCTTTACTAGGTTCCTAGATATGTTATCTAGAAGCTTGGTTTGAGTCAACTGAACTGGATGAGTTGTCAGGTCGAGTTAAGATATCGATATCGACACTAATATATGTAATGTGCTTTAGCATGGCATGCACTTGTTACATTTCTATTCATTGATTGGTTGGGAAACTATAAGCAAATGTAATTGGATTAGCTACTTCAATAATGTGCCTATGTTGCTATGCTTATTGTTGTATGCTTATCCACTCTCACTCATCTCGCAATAGTTAAGGGGATAAGATTCTATAGTCATCATGTTATGGAATGAATAGATAGAGTAGCAAGGAGACTTCTAAACTCTAGTTAAAGATGGGCTATTGAGAAAAGTTGTTGATTACAAGATATGGCTTAAGTGCATAAAGGTAGCTTTTCAAGAAAGCGGTAGGTATTACTTCACCAAAAGTTTAGTATAGTCGTGGTAGTAAAAAAATGTATATTTGTAAAAGAGTTACTATATTATATAAAAGTATATAACTATGGTACTTTGAGTATGGCCTGCTAATGTAGAAGCTTTTGTTATTGTTTCTCATATTAAATAAGAAATTACTTAAAAGTAGTTGTTTATGGAATAAAAGAGTAGGTTGGCTACAAGTTCTACCTTATCCTTAACTCAACAATAACAGTAATGAACTATCTTTAAATACCAAGAGTTTAAGAAAATTTTTTTTAGTAAATACCTAGAAGATGGGGTGTTACATGAAATCTTCGAAATTCGATGGAATTGACAAGGGGAACTCAGGCATGGACTACATTTGTAGTCTTCAATCGTATTCTTCACTAGACTTCAAAACTAGCTTAAAATTCTTTCACTTCAATTCCTTGATCAATGCTTTTATTCCAAAATACTATAAAACTTAATAAAAAAAAAACCTTAAAAGTTCATCAAATGCTTGAAAATGAAAATTAAATGAATTAAGCTCAAAATACTATAGAATTAATTGGATAAATATACAAAATGGCACAAAATGAAAATAGAATATGTATGCTAATTACAACTTATCAAATACCTCATACTTAAGATTTTGCTTATCCTCAAGTAGAACAATCAAAGAAAAAATAAAAACATCTTAAGGATAAGGCAATTAAAAATCATCCTTTAGAAAAGTTCACCCTCAAATTTGAGCATCTTCACAAAAATTTCTTTTAGAAACACCCTTTTTCCTTAACTTAATATTGTCTTTAAAACACTTAGACAATATCACTTTAAGAGCTACTAAATTTTAGTAACCAATCCTAATAATTCAGAGTTAGCCACATCACTTAAATAAAATCTAAACTAAATATTAACAAACTAAGTAAAAGTTATAGAGATTTCACCAACCTGACTTGGGAGGAGGGAATCTTGCCTCACTATTTTTATCTTGAAAACCTATACTAGATGCATGTTATATCAATTCATCCTCTAATCATCTCTTTACTTCTTTCAATTTTAATTAGAAGGCTTTTAAGTTCAATTTAATTCCTTTATTAAAACTGATTAACATTAGGAAAGAACCTCACTTTTCTAACAGACTAAAGCCGATCTTTACTAATTTAGCCTTTTTAGTGGGAAAGCACCTTACTCTTCTAAGACATTGAAGCCAATCCTTAAGAACTTTAATTAAATTTCCTTTCTACAACTTAGTAGTAGGATAGATAAATTTTGAAAAAGAGGGATAAATAACTATCCTTTAAAATTAAGCATTGAAATTAAAATAACTAATCCTTAACCTATGTATATCTATCATAATTCTAAGTCTAATTTTAAGCTTAAGCAATAGGGAACTCTAAATCATAAGGATTCAATTACTTAAATTCAGCAAAGTGTCCTAAATTCATAAAAGATTTAGGTAAATAGGTAAAAAAATTTTACTTGCTTAATGTATAGGTCGTGTAAATTTCTAAGATTTTTAATTCAAGAAAAATTTCAAAAGCTTAAATGTATATCTACATTATTAACATACATAACCCATCCTTTCCCCCAACACTTAAATTGTACATTGTCCTCAATGTACATTATAACAATGCAATTTAAAATAAAAGTGGGAAAAAAAAACTATGACTTCCTTAGTTTTCGCATTGATCCTAGAAAAGATCCAAATTCCATCGATCAGATTAAACTCATGCTTTTCTTTGTATCTAATAAAACTAACAAACTAGAAAATGAAAAGAAGAAGTTAAGTAAATAAAATAAACTAAATATAGCCTCAACTCGATTTACCTTATGAGCAAAGAGTGTATCCATCCTGACCTTAACTCAATCTACCTTATGAGTCAGGATCTACTACTTCTTCAATATCTTCCTCATCGTCATCTTGATTATGCCAAATACCGAAGAAGATGAAACATATCATAGCTAAGATCATGAAGATATAGTGTCACAAGCTGGCTCAAGGAGTAAACCCTAAGGTGTTGGGGGAAGTTTCGTGACCTTAGGCTTTAGTACCTGCATGCAGGAAAGGCTATGAAAATTGGCACTAATTCTTGCTAAGTGATGAAAGGACCTGCAAAAATAAAACCTAAACAACTTTTAGTAGCCTGGTTCCTATGGAAGAAGGTCATCTTAACACTTAGGTGTATAGGGCATCATTCTACAATATTGTATAGATATAAGATATCCCTTTCATTTAATACCCACACCCCCCCTCCCAACTATTCTTCCCTTTAGTAAAACCCTTAGCCACTATATAGTGAATCAATCCGAGAGTAGGATCTCTCAACTTAAAAGCCTTAGTCCTCTCCGAGTCATAAGTTCCTCCTTCTCAATTAGTCAAATCAACCCATACAAAAGATTCATAGACTCCTTGAGGTAATTTATATGTAAGTTCACATACTCTCCCGTCCTAGTATAATCTGGAGTGTATATACCCATATGAACAGGTAACCCATCAAATGGCATAGTCACCTCGTGGCTATTAAACCTAAAGTACAAAGTATTATACCTTCTATTTTCAATAGTATCAAATGCTAACATTAGAGTGTGAAGCACTTCCAATGTCAATTCCTTATACATCAGCTCATTAATTGTTAGAAGTCGATCCTATCCACCAAATTCAATTAACTATCAAACTTTAGCATGATAGCTAACTTAAACAAGTGGTTACTTGCCCAAATATGAGGTCTAGAAAAATTCCTTCTTTGGCAATCGGAGATACCTCTTCCTTTGCCATGATTCTTGGAATGGTAATAGAAGATGTGCAAGAATGGCACTTGAAGAATTTTTGTGAGTGGCATGTTTCACTCTCAGCTTGTTTTTAAAATCAAAAGTAAAGAAAAGAATTTAACTTTGATAAAAACAACTCATGTTATGTGATTAGTTGCTAATTCAATAACCTAGCAAGATAAAAAAAAAAAAAAAAACAATTGCTAGTTTATTGTTGATTTATTCAATCAAGCAAGATTAAAATATTGAATTAGCAAAAGGTTGATAATGAAATGCTAATTTTTTTGAAAATCATTTATTAATGAAATTCTTAGAATTAATTCATGATTACATCCTATTTTCATTCATAATCTATATTGATTTAAATATTAGCACTCAAGATACAATTAGTTGAAAACTTATTCTCTTGTAATCTATTCAAGTGCACTATCACTAACATAAATTTTATAACACGTTGAAATAGACTTTACATCAACAATTTCAACCACTATTGAAAAATTCCTAAGTTTTATCAATTGCTCTAATTGTGCACAACTTTGATCAACAAGTTTTCATGTTTCTAACATGATTTTTGCATTGTTCATCATGAAACCTTAAGTAAAAATCCAATTTTTATGAAAAATCACATCAAATCTAAGTAAATAACTAGATAGAGATTATGTACATATCTTAGATTTGAAGTGCAAGTGGTTGGATCATAAAGATTTGGAAGGTTTTGGTGTATGTATAGTGATAGGATTAAGAGAAAAGTGTATTTTTAGAGAGAAAATGAGATTTTATAATGAAGTGGAAAAGAAATACCTATGATCATTAAAATCAAAAAGGACTACGATCAAGGATCATGGCTATAGAGTGTAGCCGTAGTCCTTACCTTTGCTTCGATATTATAACCTTAGCATGTCTACAGTTAAGGATCACAGGCATGGTCTTAACCATATACCTCTAGTCCAATAATTTCCAACTTCCTTTTGAAAATCACAGTCTAAGTCCATGATCGTGGACTTTGGTCATGTTCATCTCGTATTCTTGAATTCAACACTGCGTCAATTTCCTTCGACTTGGTTCTTTAAATTACTTTGAAAACCCTAAAAATTACGCAAACCAAAGTATAAACAAAATCAATTAACCGTCAAATTAGATGACATCTTCAATAATCACTATTGCATGAATAACATTCAATAACCATTTTTGAGGAAAAACAATCATTTGAAACATGAGAAAATACTAACTTAAAAACTTGATACTTAAACTAACTCATGACAAGACAATACAATAAAAAAAAAATAAGCTAACAAAATAACTAAAAGTAAAAATAAATCAAACTTTGGTTACCTCTCAAGGAGCATTGTTGTTTTGCATCATTAGCTCAATGGTTAAACTTCTTCCTACAGTTTGGTTACAAACCTGCTAGTTTAGGATCTAGCCTTGTATTTACAAGCAAACTTCCATATAGCCTCTAATGAAAGTCTTCACCAATTGACCTAATTGGCTCTCAAATTCCTTAACAAAGCTTCTATGCT
This sequence comes from Lumnitzera littorea, assembly GCA_024138015.1. NCBI lineage: Eukaryota > Viridiplantae > Streptophyta > Magnoliopsida > Myrtales > Combretaceae > Lumnitzera > Lumnitzera littorea. Next base: position 22,177 of record JAMXBB010000083.1, on the reverse strand, counting down.
CCTTAGTGCTGCTTCAGTGGCTTAAAACGTACCTCTGAACTTTGGATGAATCAATTTAACAATTCTTTAATGTCTTAGCCCTATTTTATAGTTACACATTGTGATTTTATTGCTGCTCTTAGCTTACCTAGGAGAAATTTAGATGATTTCTCCAAGCTAAATTATATATATTGCTGAAAGGATTGTTCATAGAATGGTTAGCTATAAAATTAACGTCTTCAGTTTTAACCAAAATGTTATCCTACATTAAGTTAACTAGTTTCATTAGTCATTCAATCTTTTTACTCAAATTTTCAGTCTAAGCAATCAATGCAATCACTATTGTTAGGTCATTTAAGTGTAGAGCTTTGATCTTGCAAAAGCATAAACAAAAGGCTAAAGTGATGCTGGGGCTAGTCTGGTATAACCACTCTAATACTTAAGTAAGTGGTTGTTTTTTGTGAAAAAGTAGGTGAAGAAGTGAAGTATTGAAGGGCATAAGAGAGTTCTTAGAATACTTTCTTTTCCTTATTTATAGGTGAATGATAGGTATCTGTAATAGTAGATGACATGTGGCAATCCCGTAATTAAGCACATGCTTAAAAGATAGGAGTAGTAGGTAGTTATGTAATAAGATTATACAAAGTCACAATTGTGCATATCACTTTCCAAATTCAAACTAAATATATGAGTAGCTCGAGCTTTAAGGCCCATTAGATGAGTTAAGCCCCTAAAGGCCTTAATCGAAAATAACATCAATTTACATCTCAATAGTTGAGATGCTAAGTAACATGTCAGGGCAAAATCTAGCTATCAACATTTGCCCTACAACTCTCGTGGTCAAGAATTTGACTGTGGGAGTAAATAAGAGTCAATACTTAGTCTAAGCAATCAGATGGCAAAGGCTAGAATATATTGTTCTCTAGATGCCAAGTAACATGCCAATACTCAATATAGATTGTCTTCCAAACTAACTTGCATGTGATATTCAAAATGCATCATATTGGATTCTAAGCAAAAGGTCATAACCCTCTAATTTTCCTACTCATTCACTTTTCTACAGTGACATGTGTGATAGTTGTAGTACTAGCTATTATTGCACTACAAGGTCCACTAACTGTTAGTGATATGATATCCTTTAGATGTCTGACCTTGACACGCATCATCCATCCATACCTGACTATCTAATCAGAGCCTGCATCCTTATCAAAAGTGCATTAGAATTTCAAGAGGGGATCACTCATATATAAAAAGCTTTTTTCATTTTGATTAACATTTTCTGCTCCTCTCTATTTGTATCACCTTTCAAAATTTTCCTCTACTTTCAAGCTTTCTTTCTAGGAGTTCTTATCTAGATAGTGAGTGACTTTCTTATGCTGTAGAATGATCTTTGTCAACTCAACTTCAATAGGTATGGTTCAAAGCATCATTCGTCCTCTTATTTCTTTAGATTCTAAAGTGACTATGTCAAAAGCTACTTCTCCCCCTAAAGAAGGACTGATTTAGCATCTTCTTCTAGTAGTTTGACAGATAGCATAATGGAGCAATAGGAAAAACTTGCCTATATTGATACTCTTCCAGTAGATAACTAGCCGAATGATAGGGAAGAAAGGTCAGTTGCTAGGTATTTATACAATAACATAGCTTACAACATTGATTCTCTAAATGAAGTTGTCAATGGTGCTATTAGGGCACTCATTGCAAAATATAATAAATATTGGCAAGATCTCCCTAATGCATGGCATCTACATAGGCTGAGGAAGGATGAAAGAGTGTGTTTTTCTAATAGACTATGAATTTCATTTATACTTGGAATATCTTAATTTTAGATTACATCTCCTGTTCCTCACTTTTCAAAAACAATTCTTTAATTATTTCCATGTAGTGCCAAGTATGTTCTTTACTAATACTTATAGGCTCCTTGTCACATTTGAAGCTATATGTGAAGAGATTAAGGTTAAGGCTACACCCAAATTGTTTAGATATTTCTTCTGAATAAGGAGGCAACCTAAAGGCTAGTATTTTATGGCAAGTCGGCATGGTCATCAATTCATGGATGCTTTAGAGTCCAAAATTCACAAGTAGCACAACAAGTATGTCTCAATTAAGTTAGACGTAGAGTTGGATTTTTAGACTCAATGGACCGAGCCCATCCACACCAAGGACATTGAATTACTACTAAATTTTTTGCTATTGCTAAGAAGATCCAAGAGAGACGAGGAAGTAAGATGTTCTTCTAAGATGCTGAAAGGATTATATCCCGATATGAAAAAGGGGAGCCAATATTTTTTGATAATGAAGGTAGGTGTTGATCTACCTATTATATTGAGTAGACCTATAGGAAGAAAGCCTTTCTCGTGACTTGGGGGGAGAATTGTTTCCTTTGAGCTTCATTCGGCACTAAATTGTAAGTTATTAATTATTCCACTCTCCTCTATTTATAATACTCTCTTTCTTTCATGTAAGCATGAGTCAAGGGATGTAGATCCCAAGAAACTGTTAGCTTAAGCCAAAGTTAAAAAACAAAAACTTGACAAGCATATAGCCGCTAAAATTCTTATTAGTCAGCTACTATCACCAAAAAAGACTACTAAAGAGAAAGTTGTGAAGGAGACTGTTGCTCTAAAGGAGAAAAAGGAAACCCCTACTACCAACAAAGGTCAAGGAACTAAACAAATGGAGGCTATCAACATTTTATAGCTTGACATACTTCCTATAATTAGAGACACTCCTCAGGAGGAAGTGTTAAGAGAAGTTAGCCGTAATATTGCCATTATTAGCAACATCGAAGGTATTCCCCAAGAAGCAATGGAAACTCGACAAAATAAGAAAATGTTGAGCCAAGTACTAAGAAGAGAAGTAGGAAAGAGCTTGCCAACCAACCTCCATTTAAGAAGAGCAAGGGCTTAGACGAGAAGACAAAGGAGGCTCTAAGAAATAAAGCTCTCAAAATTAGTTCTACTAAGTTTGTTCCCAACTACGAAGTAGGTGAATATTTCATGCCATGCTAAAGCTGCAACATCTTAGACACTAATTTAGATTTGATTGATAGGATAAAGTCCTTAACCCTAACGAAGGGGGTCATTCTCTCCAATGGTAAAGAGATAGCGAAGAAGAACGTAAATAGGGCCAGCAGATGTAATGAAGGCCATAGCGTTACCAAATTGTGTGATGTAAGTCCATAATCATCACCAAATTGTGACCTTTTCAATTATGGCTTACGTCCTGTTACTGACCTAATTTTGGCCGTATACAAATTAGTAGCCATTATCTAATAGCCTTAAACAAAGCTAAAAAAGAAATGAAAAAGGCATATTCAAATTTTTGTTGCATTGCTGAGAACTAATTAACTTATTTAACTTCGTTAATTTTTTCATAGAAGGTAGAGGAGCTCTCTACTGAGAATGTGAGGATTAAGGTTGAAAGGGAGGCTAGGAAGTTATAAGAGGAGCTCTCTATCGAAAAGTTAACACACTCGTTGGCAACCAATGAAGTCTTGGGCCTTAAGACCAAGAATGAGGAGCTCTATAAGGAGATCCAAGACTTGAAGGAGTAGCTTGATAAAAAATGAGAAGAATGCTAGGGGTTAGGAAGAACAATCACCTTAATGAGTGACAAAGAGGACCAATTGAGAGTCTAAATAAAGAACTTAGAGATAAATAGCTCTAAACTCAAAGCTCGTATTGTCAAACTAGAGGAGGTGGCAAAAAGGAAGCCTTCTATTGAGGAAGAAATATCAATTGACTCCTAGTTAGAAATATGAAAAATTGTTCCCAAAAACATTCTTGTAGGGGTTCCCACTAGCGAGGAAAGAAGTTTTAAAGGTTTACTCTGACTACAAACTATCATGTCTCAACTCTGCCAATGTTGATGATGGTGGTGCCAATAGTGACAATGAGGAGATCGACAAAGAAGTAATGATAAAGGTTTAAGGGAAAGGCAACAATATTCAAGCCAGCATTAAAGTTCCTATTGATGCTAAGGAACCATCATCAAAAGAGACTACCTATGTCCACAAAGTGATCTCTAACTCTTCAAATAAAACCAATAGTACTAATAGAGAAATAAGCTCCAAAAAGGTCCTGAGCTCTGTCGACAAAGATGATAATTCCACCCAATCCAAGAGGAAAAATACCTCGAACTCTTAAGGATTCTATTGATTTATACTTTGTTTCCACAACGTTTTATGGACTATGTGGTTAGGATGTCGACCTTTCAGTTGTAATTAACCTTCATTTCATGTTTAGTGCTTTTAATTCTCTATACGCATTTTACACTTAAATGTCTTTTTGTAAACATAGCATCCATTAGCCATATAAGATGTAAACTTTTAGGTGTTAAGTTTTATTTTCTTAATCGTGAAATTGCTTATTAAAGGCAGCTTAAAGTTCATTAGCTTTGATTGCTCAGAACTCTTTTTGAAAAAACATTTAACATTATTCATTAATTAATACCAAGCTCATTAATAGTTGTAGGTTAAAACTTATTAGGTATTAGTTCATTTACTACATAGCTAAAACTTCATTAATCTATTAATTATGCATTGATTAGGAATAAAATTAATGGTAAGGAGAGATACTCATAAAACATACAACAAACATTTCATACTAGAACACGGCATAGGCCATTGCTTTACATTATTTAGAAAGGGAGAACAAAAACAAACCAATTGTAATTGATAGAAAAATATTCAAAATAGAGCTTTAAATTCTCAGCACTCCATGCATAAGGTATGATTATTCCATCTAGCCTTTCTAGTCGATAAGCCCCGTCACCCATGACTTCTTGGACCCTAATAAGATCCTCCCAATTCACATCAAGCTTCCCTTGATTCTCTCATGGACCAATTGCCTCTAACTTCATACAAACCAAGTCTCCAGGCCAAAATACCTTATGTTTCACCCTTTGATTATAGTACCTTGCCGCCTTATGCTGATAGGTAGCAACCCTTGCTCTTATAATATCTCTAATATCCTTGATTGTATCTAAATTAGCCATATGGCTGACCTAGTTTATCGTAATGTCAAACTTCTGTGTCCAAAGATTATGTAGGTCTAACTCAATTTGCAAAACTAGTTCCGATCCATATGCAAGCTTAAAAGGTGTTTCCCTAGTCAAAGTCCTGTAGGAGGTCCTATACCCCCATAAAACATAAGGCAACTCATCAACCCATTTACCCTTAGCTTGATCAACTCTCCTTTTCAAACTATATAGGATGGTCTTATTAATGAACTCCATTTGTCAATTGGTTTAAGGATGAGCCACTAAAGTGTAATTCAAATGAATGCCATGTTTCTCACAAAATGCTCAAAACTTATCACTATCAAACTACGGCCCATTATCAGTCACTATTAGTAACCAAACCCTAAACCTTGATATAATAAAGTTGAAAACAAAATCCTTGACCTTCTATTCAGTGATTTTAACCACTACTTTAGCCTTGACCCACTTGGTGAAATAATCTATGGAAACTACGATGAATTACCACTAGGCAATAGACTTTAGAAATGGTCCAAGTATGTCTAATTCCCATTAGGTAAAGGGCCAAGAGCTAGTGAGCCTAAGCAATTCAATGGAAGGAACATGACTTAGTGCCTTGCATTTTTGGCATTACAGACATTGTCAAACAATAGATTTTGTATCTTCTTTCATACTCAGCCAACAATAACTGAGTCTTAATGGTTGGATATATAAGGTCCAACCCTTCACATGGTTGCTACAACAACTTTATGCAACATAGATAGAATTTGTTACGCATCTTTCTATGGAAGGCACCGAAAGTAAGATTGTGAAAGGCTATGCTTATATAATTAATCATCAATCAGTGTATAGTTTATAGCCTAATATATCAACCTCTAAGCTTCTTTTTTATCTTCAGGTAGAACACCATCCTTCAATTAGTCAATAATCAAGTCCATGCAAGACCTCTCCCTTGGGTAAGGAGTTAATTCATAACTCTGCCTAACAATTTCTAAACTTTTACTTAGAAGATGCTTAATGAAAAGCTTGTCACTCAAATCAGGAAGTGCCGTACTATCTAACTTCAATAACTTATTGGCTATTAATATTCCTAGTCCTTAGTATTTTCTCTATTGAAAAAGATTAAAATTCCTCTTTGAGCATTTGTACTATCAACAAATACTTGCTCACCACTTCCTCAATCACTGCATAGTTCCCTTTAACTTGATTCACAACTAGCTATGAATCGGAAAAAAACTTCGACTTTTTCAGCACCAACTTCCTTTGTTAGTTTAAGCCCAACATCTAAGGTTTCATACTTAGCTTCGTTATTACTGAATGAAAACCTAAATTTCAATGCATATTGAACTTTCACATTATAGGGCCCCTATAAAATAAGGCACGTACCGTATGCTTCTTTGGTGGAGGAGCCGTCAACATATAAACTCTGTATTGGCTTCTCAGCCATCTCAATGCTATTTTTCTTCTCTAATGAACACCATAACAAAATCTACCAATACTTAAGCCTTTAATGTTGTTCTGGATTTGTATTGTACAACATAGGCACTTAACTCTAAGGCATACTTCATCATCCTCACTGAAGAATCTAGTCATTGTAAAGCTTGTCATAAAGGCTAATCAGTAAGGACAATTGTTTGATGTGACATGAAATATAGCTTTAACTTCTTTATCGAGAGGACTACTACCAAAACAAACTTCTCAATCTTTATATATCGTCATTCCAACCCTTGCATCACATGACTTACATAATAAATTTACCGATGCTCCTAACCTTCTAACTAGACCAAGACAAATGAAGAGCATAGCTGCTAACTAACAGTTACAAAAACAAATATTCTTTGAGATAGGTATCGAGAGTATTGGAGGTGATATGAAAAATTCTTTCAACTTGTTAAATGCTACGTCACAGTCACCAATCCACCGAAATTTCCTCGAGTTCTTGAACACTTTGAAAAATTCCATACATTTGTCTATACTTCTCAATACAAATCTATTTAGAGTGGTAATCCGCCCAATTAACTCTTGAACTTCCTTGACAATGCTAAGTGACTTCATGTTTTGAATAGCATTGATCTTCCTAGGGTTTGTTTCAATGCCATGTTAATTGACTATATATCCCAAAAATTTTCTTGAGGTAGCACCAAAAACACACTTTTGTAGGTTTAGCTTCATGTTATATCTCCTCAAGGTGCCGAATGTCTCCATAAGATTGGCAAGATGGTGACTTTTTGTCTTACTTTTCACTATCATATTGTTAACATAAACTTTCATGTTTCGATGAATTTAAGGCTTGAACATCTTGGTTACAAACCTCTAATAGGTCATGCCAACATTTTTTAGCTTGAAGGACATCACTATATAACAATACATCCCAAATTTTGTGACAAAGGACGAATGACCTTCATCATCCTTCTCCATTTTAATTTGATTATAGCTAGAAAATGCATCCATGAGAGAAAGTAAGGCATATTCGACAATTGAGTCAACCATTTGATTTATTGTTGGTAAGGGGAAACAATTTTTAGATAGGCCTCATTTAAACTCATAAAGTCTATGCACATATGCCATTTTCTGTTCAACTTCTTGACTATCACACAATTGGCTAACTAAGTTAGATAAGGCTCTTCCCTTATGAACTCTGCCTTTAATAGCTTCTAAACTTCTTCTTTGATGGCTACCTGCCATTCAAGGGGAAAATGCCTTTACCTTTGCTGAACTATCTTTGCATTTGGATCAATTTGAAGCTTGTATGTTATCACTTCTCTAGGGATGCCCAGCATAGCTAAGAAAGACCAAGCAAATACATCGGCATTATCCCATAGAAAGTTAATTAAACTTTGATGAGTAGTTTCTCACAATGGTTTCCTTATCTTCATCATCTTCCCAAAATCACTTCCTAATGGGACTTCCTCTATCTCTTCGTTGGCAATCTTAATGCCACTTGACTACTATTTTGACCTAGTCTTAACTTAAAAAATTTCCTCATGCTGTAGCTCTTTCAAATACAAGGATCTGTCTACTTACTAGTCCCCTTTGTATTCTCTAACTCTAGTAAGAGTGGGAAATTTTTCCTTAAGATGCATGGTTGAAGGAACCATGCCGAATAGATGCTGACATATTAGCCCATGATCATATTAAATGGGGACCAATACTTGAATGCATGGAAATCCACCTTATCCTTTGCCATATGCTCATCATCTCTAATCTGAATAAGAAGAGAAATAACTCCGATAACCCAAACAGGTTGATTATTAAAAGCATATAAATCATAATGGTATGATCTCAGCTATGTTTTGATCTTCAGCTTAATTTGATCAAAGGCCTATGTTTGCTGAACTCCCAGTATCAACCAAAATCTTTTTGACCTCGAAGTTGGCAATCCTTACACTGATTACAAGTACATCATCATGGGGCCTTTAAACACCTTCAAAATCTTCCTTTATGAAAGAAATGGAATTATCGACCTTAACCTTCTAACACTATTGATACAAGGAAAGCGCACCTATCAAATTATAGTAAAGCAAATATGAGTTTGAATGTTGATTCCTCAAAGACTCCAAATACTAATACTAACCTTAGCTCTATTATTCAATCAAACAAATTCAATTTAAGAACTCAAATCTTTAAACAAAAATTTGCAACAACTAGTTAATTTAATAATTAATTAAGAACTCAAAAAGAAAGCAAAATATTAAAGATTAAATTCAATACTTAATAAGGTACATAGATCTTGATTCCCTAGATCTATACATGTAACTTTCCTTAAAAATAATTTAATTCAATCTTTAATTTCTTCTTGACTAGGAGAACTCTCTTTTAAAGTTAATAACTTCCTCAAGCTTATTAACCCTAATCTCTAAATTACCTAATAGAATTTCTTCTCTCTAGCGTAATCTATGATTGCCTTAATCATGCAATGAATGCTCTTAAAATTAATATTAAAGACAATATTGTAATTTCGAAAAAGTCTTCTAATTTATCTCTAACATTGCATAAACTCTGATCAACTATATTAGATCTAATTATACAAGAAATCTCTTGGTCTTCTTGTATAATATCAGATTTAAATTAATAACCTGCAAAATTATTAACCTACAACATGCAAGCACACATAATTGATTCAAAAAGAATAAAGATCCTTATTAGATCTAAATAAATCAATTGTTACATATGAGATCTCTATTCCACAAGACCTAAATACAAAAGATCTACTCCATACACATCACAAAATAGCATTTTAAAATCAAAGAATAGAAGGAAATAGAAGAAAGAATCATGAAATCTGAAAAAAAATAAATTTGAATCTTAAAGTATTCTTTTTGCCTTACTCTCTTAAGTGTTCCTGGCTTGAAAAAATTTGAAAAAGTTGTGCCAAAAGTTCTCTCTAAAAAATCCTAAAGAAGCTTTATATAGAAATTAAAAAAAATAAGTCTACTGTAAACAACTCGACTATGGACACGACCATGTCCCCTAGTCATATACCTGACTACCACTTATGTTTTCTCTATTTTCCTTTTCAAAACTGAGAATGACACAACTAAGGACATGATTATGTCCTTTAGTGTGTCACTAGTTGTGATACTTGAAAATAAGTTCCAAATTCACCTAGAAACAACACAATCTTGTTGTTCACTTGTGTCGATCTTCAAACCTTCTTAACTTGCTCATTTTAGCTTCAATTTGAGTGAAACTTGTTTTTTTTTTCTTCTCTTTTTCTCACATAGATCATTTCAAAACCTAGAAAATAAAATTTTACTCAATTGAATATCATTTTCTAGAAATAAACTCAAATTTCAAGAGAAAATCATGAAAAATCACCAAATAAAATATATCCAATTTAGAGCTTATCACCTGCACATTACAAACATATTATATGGCGTTAATTGATCTCAAAGAGATTGGCCAACCTAAGGTAGAAGGTCTACCAACAATTGTGTTTATTATACCGTTTGGTGCTCTATTATTACTTCCACCTCTCACATCTCTTCTGGCTTAAGAAGGCTGCATTATATTTTCTTGCTCATCACGTCATCTTTGAGTTGGTTGTTTAATATTCTCAACGTCATGGGCAAGGAACTTGCTCAAATATCCTTGTTAGATTGCATCCTCAATTGTGTTTTTGAGTTAAATACACTCATTAGTATTGTAACCTTTGTCACAATGATAATCACAATATTTATTAGAATTTCTACGTGATGGATTTCCTCTCATTCTTTCTAGCCACTACAATACCCCCCTCTGGTTGTGTACTTCTCTTAAAATGTCCACAATTGGATGACTAAGTAGTGTATGAATAGGATAAGTTAGGATGTGTGGTCTCTTTCTCACACTACTATTTCCTTTAGAAAATTAATCATTACGTGCACTAAGTCAATCTTTCACATTCTTCTTCTTATCATTCTTTTGGTCTCCTCCACTCTAGTTGGCCTCACACCAAGCCTTAATGTTATCTTCTTGGCGAATATAGGATGTAGCCTTAGCCTTAAACTCACGAAAGTTTTTGGCTTGTTTCTTGCTAAAGACTTGAAAAAGCCTCCATGAGGTTTAACTCTATCAATCACTGCGTTGAGAGCAATACTCATGTCTAATTCTGGAATTTAGACCATCTCAACCATAAATCAAGCCAAATAGTCCTTAATAGACTCGTTTGATCTTTGCTTTATGGTGTTAAGGATAGAAGAATCCTTGACTAGAAGCTTGCTTACAAGGAAGTGCTATAAGAACACTTTTGCTAAATCCTCAAAGCATGAAATTGTGTTTGTCTTCTAATGTTTAAACCATATATTTGCTACATTCCTCAAGGTTGAAGGGAATGCCTGTTAAGCCATAGCATTACTTAAGCCATGAAGCTTAGCTAAGGTACGGTAGTACTCAAGATGATCTCATGGATCCTTTGATCCATCGTAAGTCTCAAATTATGGTAACTTGATGTGTCATGGTATGACTTCTTCCAAAATTTCAAGAATGAAAGGACTCCTCTTTGTTTGAAATTGTTTACTCGTTGAAGTAGGGGTACTGACATGCGATGGTCCCATATGGTACACCTATTGTGATGGTTTTCCTTTGTCTCCTTTCTAAGAGTAGGGGCCAAAGGTCCAAGTATAACTTCGACCTGCTTCTTAGGCAATTCAAGGGAATAAACTAAATCATCAGAATTCTTGGCATTGTTATCATTGTGCCCCTAGTTTTGGTCTAGTTAATCATCCTTATGGAGAAGAATAAAGAAGTCATCATGTTTCTTATTGAGTGCTTGATTTTCTTTGGTTAAATAGGTGCAAAGTTGCTTTAATATAGCCAAAAAGTGTTCATTAGTATGCTTACTCCCCCCTAGATGGTGTTGGGGTGAAGAGCCAATACCTACACTTTTTGTCATTATTGTCTTCACCATATGGGTAGGTTATGTAAAAATAGATGGCACCAAATGTTGTTGTGTAATTTTGGTGTAGAGAGGATCATACAAAAGCATGAACAAAAGGCTAAAGTGGTTGTTGGGTTAGTTCGACATAGCCACTCCAATGCTTAAGTGGTTGTTTTGTGAAAAAAGTAAGTGAATAAGTAAGTGAAGTATTGAGGGGCATAAAAAAGTTCTTACAATGCCTTCTTTCCCTTATTTATAGGAAAATACTCAGTGTCTATAATAGCAAATGATCATTAGTCATGGACCACATGGCGATCCTGTAGCTAAGCACATGTCTAAAAGATAGGACTAATGGGCAGTTATGTAATAAGATTGTGCAAAGTCACAACTCTACACCACTTTCCAAATTCAAACTAGATATATCAGTAGGCTGGGCCTTGAGGCCCATTAGATGAGTTGAGCCCATGAAGGCCTTAACTGAAAATAACATCACGTGGCATCTCAACAACCAAGATGCCGAGTAACATGTTAAGGCAAAATCTAGCTATCGACAATTACAAAATCAACTTCATATTTCTCGAACACCTTCACTTTGGATCTTACATTATCCCATTTAAAATTATTTATTACCATGCCCTCAATTAGTTATTAGGTCTCATCTGGTATCTTAGTACTTAAAGAGCCTTCGGTTATGACATCAATCATCTAGTGTGTAGGATAATTGAGCCTATTATAGGACATTTGAATTTGCATCTACTAAGGTAATCCGTATAGCAGACACCTCCTCAACAACTCCTTGAATCTCTTCCATGTATCATAGAAGGTTTCATAATGAATGAGCAAAAGCAAAAATATTTTTTATAAATTTTGACATCTTAGCTAACAGGAAATATTTTCTAAGAATTTTTTCTACCAAAAAATCCCAAGTTATAATAGAACCTCTAGGTAATGAGTTGAGCCACTACTTAGCCCTACCTTGTAAAGAGAACGGAAAAAATCTTAATCTTACCACATCATCTGTGACCTAGTATCATAGATCTCCAACAAAGTTAAGATGTGGTTATTGGGGTCCATATTAGCTAATCCATCAAATTAGACAAAATGTTAGACAATCTAGATAACGTTAGGCTAGATTTGAAAATTTGCTACTTAGACTATAGATCTTGTGATTCTAGACTCAGCTCTAATCACTATAAGTTTGACAAACTTCATAAGGGTCTTGTTAGATTCATTATTGTTGTTGCTTACTACCATATTCTCAAATATTTACTCACTTTTTGAATCCTTTGACTCTTCCTTTAATCAATGTGGTGAACCATGATTGATTAGATCCATTGTTTCACAAACTATCCTATGAAGATATCATGAACTCCTTTCAATTTATGGATTGAACTCTACGAGATTACTATAGCCACTCTTGGTCATAAACTAGAAAAATTTACAAGCTATAAATGATTTAAAGTAGCAAAAATAAATAAAGGAAAGAAATATTATAGATATGTTAGAATAATTGGAAATCTAGGGTTTATGCTAAATTCCTAATTAGTCTACTATCACATCCCTATATAGCACAGAATACACCATCACACAAGAATACTTGTCAAAAACTTAACTCAACCTACTGATTCATCAAAAGAAAACTTTATTTATATGATAATGGGGTTGTTACATCGAAGTTCAACTAGACATTTGGTTACAACTTATATATACAACCTAATATTACATCAAAACATGAACAATCCTTTTCTTTTGTCATCTTCAAAATAGTAAGATTCCCAACTTAGTACAAGTTCTATCTAAAAGTCACTAGCTTCGACTCACTCTCTCAGTATACACCCCCCCTAGTGTTGGGCCCTTCACGATACTATTAACTTAAAGATAAAAAATTTTGTCCACTTAACTATTGAAGCATAGTGATAGTGGATAACAGACAATACAATATAGGCAATATCACAACTGAAACATTATAAGTATAACTAGCACGTTCAGCTTCACACTTACATTAGCCCCACCATGAATTTATTACTAGCAATGCAGTATGTTATGCTCATGCATGTTGTATGCATTGATACTAATATCCTATGCCCTTCTAATATTCTCATTCGGTTAGTCAACATAACCGAGCATCTGGATATAACGTCTAGGAACTTAGGGCAAGAAGGAGCTACTTAAGAGTAGTACCCCCAACTATAGTTTACCAAATAAAAAAGGCAACAAGGAGTTGCCTAAGAGTAGAACCCTTAACTTTGTTTTACAAAACTAGATTACACACTATAGTTTACCAAATTAAACTATAAAAATAGCCAAGATGCTCGACCAATGAGAATCTATATGCTTCCAAAAACTAAGTTCATAAAACTATGATTTTTCTTAATCACTTAGAAGTTTTATTTTAAAAATTCTAACCCATAAGTCTCTTTTATGCCATGCCATGCATGCTATGCAATAACAACTAAGTATAACATTTCACACAATCAATCTTTAAGTTTTGTTCAACCCAATTATCTTATTCTAGTTCTCGAACTATCCCTAGCAGAATTCTTGTATCTCACTTAGGGTTCACTTAGGTGAACACTTGGAAGATTGGGTTAGTATTCACATAACTTCCTTAATTAATATAATCATTCGTAAACACCACATTAATACCCAACATATTAGCATAATAGTTTAACCAAGATATCGTTATTGTCATTCAAAATCACCACATCTGCATCCATTTTAGTAGCATATTAGTTCACCCAAGATATAGCTATATCCAATCAAATAGCTCATAGTGTTATGAGTAGCAAAATATCTACTTTAAGCATGAGTCAAATCTACTTACATAGCCTTAATAGTAGTGCAAAATCCTAAACTTTACCACGTAGTCTTTCTTTACTTATCACACCTAAGAAAATATAAACATGGTCTCCTAGTCAGTAACCAGTCAAACCCAAATTCTCATAAACTTTCCCTACCGAGTCTTTAAACTTTATTTGACTATATCTTACTCGTTCCTTATCCAATTTCGATAAAATTTATATTATCACGATCATTATATTTCAACTACTATTAATATATCTTAAGAAACAAGATTGATCAATATGGTTATAAGCTCGAAAATACCCTTTCTTACTACCGACTCAATCACATTTTTATCGTAACTTCATAATTAACTCAAGTAGGTTTTATTTCTAAACAAGAAGTCCTAAAATTTCATGCTTTTCAACCATAATATCAATTACATGTCATAGTTACCAATCTTATATTATCTAATAAATACTTTAATAGTATTATTTACTATTTCGCATATTAGACTAATATATAGGTTTATACTAGGAAAATTCAAAATAAATAATATATGAGCCTAATTAATTATACAAAAAATACTATGAACTCACAAAATATATATTTTTTATTATTGACCATGAATTATACTAAATTAGTTATTATCTATTTTTACTAAAATAGCAATTTTAGCTTGAAATTACGAAAAATTAAGGTAAATATACAAATTTATGTGTGAGATTAAAATTAAGTGTTCCAAATATCTTTATAAACCTCCAAAAGTCAAAACATGTAGGGCTTATTCATTAATTTAGTAAAAAACTAATTATTTTAACAATTTGATAAAATTGACAATTTTATCCAAATAATTATAAAAAATAGTAAACATGCTTATTTTCCAAAATTCTTGTTACTAAAATTAAATAAATATATTAAGAGTATTATATATAAAAATTAAGCTTGAAATAATATCATCTAATATTTATAAACATCAATTCAATTTTTGCCCAATATTTTCACTAACTATTTTCACTTAAGGACCCTATATTTTCACTAACTATTTAATTAAAATAAAATTACTATATTAATCTAAACCTAAAATAACCTCATAAAACCAAATTTCATAATTAAATAACATAATTTGATTTTTTAGAAAATTATACAAGTTATGGGAAGAAAATTGGTTTACCTAAACCAACCGCCTCTAACCATCACCTAGCCACCACACCTTATCAAAAGAGCTTGCTATACCACCCTTTGTTGGTCTTCTAAGCCACTCTAAGTTAAGTTGTGGTTTAGTATATGAATTGCCCAAGACATAATTCGCCCTTATTTTTTACTCTATTTTATTTTATTTTTTTCTAGTTTTCTAAAATTATGCACTAATGTTTCCAGGTTTCTAAAATATTGCAAATGAGGTTTGGGGTCCTATTTATAAGATGTAGGATTTTGTATGTCAAAAAGTGAATTGACACATGTCACTTCCCTATTTTCCTATTTGTTAACTAGGCGTCGTGTGTCACTTTCTCATTAATCTTATGATGACTCATGTTTGCAAGTTATCCCTATTCTGTAACATCATTTGATGACTCACCAAATTATTTTCTAGAATATTTTCTATAAATTTTACCTTATTTTGATTATTTACTAATATTACATATACTAATTTTAATACATATAATGCATATCGCGTGTAAATACATGTATGTTATATATAATTTACTTCATTTACTATTTTTATAAGTTAAATAACTTATCTCTAATATCTCATTATATCTAAAAACTTGAATTTCGTATTTTCGATAATTATCAACTTTATCGATAAATTAACGTTTTTCTTAAATTAATCCTTTTATATAGCTTATTTTAAGAAATTGACTTTACTAAAATACTTGTCTAACTTTTTTAGTCTTATTATGAAGTTTGAATTAAAATAGATAATGTTACCTAATACCCTAAATTTAGAGACTCGGATCCTAAGATTATCGTATTGGCTCAAAATTCTAGGTTATAACATCTACTATATTGGCCTTCCGGTAACAATGCCAAAAACTTGATGTTACGTACAAGGCTGTAGCTTAGGCAAGTATACATAGTTAAGTTATATTATAGTTAAAATTGATTTTGAGTCTTAATGTTGATCCCATGAGAAACCATATATGTGAGTAGTATCTAATTATTCAATAGTTGTATCCTTAAATTATTCTAGTTACCTAACTTTTACCATAAAAGATTTAATTGAACAATTAAAGATGGGAAATTAAAGAATGTAGTAACTGAATAATTAAAATAACAAAAATATGAACTTAAACAAAAATAAATAGAAATAAAAATAAGAAGAATAAGAATAAAAACTATTACATTAAATTAAAGGGGAAAACATTTTCCTTAGTAAATCTTTGGTACTATTTACTAGATAGTTTTGAGTGACTTACTCAATTTCAATTGTCATATTGGATCATAGGGATTCCTATTATGAATTAACTGAACTCGCATCTCTTAGCCAATTCCCAATCCTAAAATCTTCTTTACCCAAATCACTTCTAAATAAAGCATCATAGAATTACATGACACTCTTGAATCTTACCATTAAGTTTCCCTAATCCGGAAAAATCAAACTGCTAAACATTTTAGCTAGGAAATTTTGCCAAATTATATTAATCAGTCATATTACATTCTCTCACGAACTTTGCAATTGACTCTAGTGATAATTCAATCACTAGTATACTAAATGAAAGACAAATAAACACAATACAATTAGATCACAATATGCCAAATTATAGATTGAATTTCATTACCAATAATAAAAGTTACCCTTTAATATATGTGTCGAGCTTGATTTTTTCCCGATTTTTAATTATTTTTCTTTACCTAATTAGTATTAAACCCTAATTCGTCTAATACTAACCATCAAATAAGAGTTAACAAAAACTTAGGTTTTAAACATGTTTTAAAAAATACTTAAAGTCGTCACCTAACCAGGGTCAGGAAAAGGTTTAGATTAAAATCAAATGGGTTTATTGATTTTAATCTAGACACAGGACTACGCAAAAATCAAATTTAAAAAATGGTTTTTGAAAACCAAAGACTTGAGTCTAAGGGTTAACTTATTAAATCCTTAATAGGTACCACTTTTAAATTTTTGAATTTAAATTTACTTTTTAATATACCCTTATAATAAAATCTATTCACATGCAATTATGTCTATCCAATTAGATATACAAAAAGAACAATTTTACTAAAAAGTGGAAAAACAAATTTTTTTCATATTTTAAGTCACTCCATAGTTTCATATGAGTGCCTACATACATGCTATTCAAGATCAAACTTTCATAATTCATTTAAAAAAACTTTAATATGTTGATTTATTTTAGTTTTGAAATGTGACCGAGTTTACATCTCTTAGCCATTTTGTTTCATTTAGGAAAAATTCTAAGGGTCCTAAATTGAGTATTTTGATTTTTGGAAAATTCTAAAATGTCCAAATTTTGAAATGGATTAATATTTTTTTTGTTTTTGTTGAAAATGATTTTCTAAATGATAAAACGTTTTTCACCTTTTTTTATTATTCTTGTTTTTATTTTTACTTATTTACCAAAGCAAAAAGAAAATAAAATAAAGCTTTCCTCTTTCTCTGTTTTTTCCTTTTTCTTTTCATTTTTTTCCCTCTCTTTCTTTTTCCATTTTTTTGGATTTTTTTTAAATTATAGATTGTTATTACAAAAAAAAAAAAAAAAAGAGAAAGTCAAACCAAAGGAGCAGTACATAGGCCAATTTGGAGTGAGGTGCACGGATAGGATATAGATTGGGTTATCCAACCTGATCACGTACCACATATGTATAAGGCTATGGTATAAATGCAGGTGACCAAGAAGGTGCTCTAAGGGGTGTTTTTGAGCGAATTTGACAAGGGTAAAGGTGTGTTATGAATATCTTATTGGAGATAAGGAGCGTTGAAAAGACACCTTAGAGTTTAGGGGTGGTCTAAGTGGTGGTTGAAAATACGGGGTGGCTAAGATTTGAAAAGTGGTTTGGTTTTAGGTTTTAGGAGACAACAAATTTAGCCATTGGCTTAGTTTTACGTCAGGACTACTGTATGATGGTGGTTCTTATTAGGGCTGATGGAAGTGAAACCCTAAATGGGTGGGTCTTATAAATGGAGGCATGGTTGAGCGTAAGGCATGTGCTGTTTGGAAGCTTAGGTCTTGAGAGTGTTGGCCATGAAGTCAATTGTACAAGAAAAACATCAAATTGAAGCCTATCTTAGAGAGAGAGAGAGAGAATGCAACCATTGGAGAGAGAAAGAGACTGCAAGTGTTTGAATGAGTGATTTTCAGTGAGTATTGATGGTGAGTGATCATCCATAAAGCTCTAAGAAGTCTTATTTATTGTTGGTATGGAAAGCTCGAAATCGCAATGAATTTTCAAAATGAAGGATAGAGAAAAATTAGGCTTGATTCTTTAATTTGAGGATGAATTGGTGTTAATTTTTTGTCAAATATGCATCCCCATTGTTTGTTTTTTCTAGAAACGATGATTGGAAGCTTTGAAATTGAATGATCAGCTTCAATCACGCAAAATCCGCATTAAAAGAAAATCTAAAACCCAAGTTTTTTCCATTCTTTTGCGGTCGATTTTATCCCCTAAATTCATGAATTTTCAGTTAATTAAGATTCAATTCAAAACAGGCCATGTTTAGTATGCAATTCAATCATTAATTTCATAGAAATTGTGTGTGAAATGCAAGAAAACTCAAGCTAAAGTGAGGAGTATAGGCTGGATGCAAGCAAGAGTTGGAAAAGAAAGGAAAAGGAAAGAAAAGGAGAGGGAATTGCTAACGTAGCACTACGTTAGCCACGTAGCTGAATAGATGTATGCTACATATCAAATGAATATACGTAACCTAATTACCTTGTGCAACATGTATCCCATTTCTTGCAAAAGAAAAATAAGGTATAAGGTGCCCATTAGAAGAATCGAACCCAAGATCATTTTACTTAATGCCATATCAAGACCAAGTGTTGAACCAATTGGGCTATTGACTCGTACCATATTATATTATGCAACTAAATAATACTTAACCCATAAAATAGCCTAATTTATTCTAAAAACTACCAAAATTAGTTAATCTATCTAAAGATTCAACACAATCATAAATTCTTATTTTTCTTAAAAACTATTTTCCTAAAAGCATTTTATTTGTCTTAAAATGTTTTATCTAAAAAATCTATCTTTCTATTCTTTTTTGGTTCATTTTTTTTTTAGTTTTCAATTTTTTTTGTATGTTTGAGTATTTTTAATTTTTTTTTGTATTTGTTCTCAATTTTCTTTTTTTTTTTGTATTTTTCTAAATTAGAACCCTTTTTCTCTACTCTAAAAGTTCTAAAATTACAAGGGGGCAAAAATGGGTTATTTATAGTAGGCTTCAGCAATGATTTACTAAGAAATTAAAACAAAGACATAATAACAATGTAAAAAGAAGAAAATAAAGTAGCCCTTTATAATTCTTTACCCTATTGACTCTTGTGCGAAAGGGTCTCTCTCTGTAAACCTAGGCTTAGGCTTCTATTTATAATGGTTAGACTTAGATTTACAAAGAAAACCTAATAAAAATAAAGGATTCAAAATTCATGGCATGTCCATGGACAAGGTATACAATCGTGGTGGTTAGGTGTATACTTGCACTTAATCTAAAATCTTTAAAACTTGCTGGAAATTGATTGTAAGGAGAGCACGAGCATGGACCATAATCATGGTCTTCAACCACATTCCTTACTAGACTTCATTTCTTACCTAAAATTCTTGTTCTTCAATTCTTTAACCAATGCTTTTATACCAAAATAACCATAGAATATGTATGCCAATCACATGTTATCACTTGCCAACCTTCAAACAAGATTGATAGGATTTGCAAGAATTAAGGAGCAATATTCCCAATATCTACATTTTGGTCTAATTTATGCCCACTACAACGAAGGAAGGACATTGAATGATTACTTCATTAAGGATAGTTGTCTTTTCCAATTTGGAAAATTATGCGTGCCGATATGTTCAATATGAGAGTAGCTCATTAGGGAAGCCTACATTGAAGGATTATCGAGACATTTTAGCGATAGAAGAATGTATGGGCTATTGAATTCTAGATTTTACTAGCCTAGGATGCTAAGGGACATCCATCAAATCGTTGATAGAGGTGTAACTTATAGAGAGGCTAAAGTCAAGTTATGTAAGGAAAAGCTATGCTATAACCTATGCTGACCAAACCATGGGTTGATATGAGTATAAATTTTGTTCTTGGATTGCCTATAACAGTACTAAGGAAGGATAATATGATGTTAATGGTTGATAGGTTCAGTAAGATTGTACATTTTGTGCCCTACAACAAAACTAACGATCCTTCGACTATTTCTTTTCTATTCTTATAGAAACTACTGTTCAGTACATCACACCATCTACAAACTGATGGACAAACAGAAATCCTTAACAAAACATTAGGATCTCTACTTCAAGCTATTGTTGGAAGAAATCAAGCAAATTAGGATGCCTACTTACATATTATAGAGTTCACTTACAATAAATCTATTCATAGCATGACAAGCAAGACCCTATTCAAATTTGTCTATGGTTTCAACCCATTACCACTTAATTAGATACTAGTACCCAAAACCAATTAAAGTAACCTAGAAGTCAATAGTCAAAGATTAAGCTAAAACCCTATAACAAATTTCCCAAAAAGTTGCCTAGCATTTGACTTAAGCTACCAAGAAGATAGCATAAGGAAGCTAAGGACAAAGGGAGATGAAGCAGTTTCAACCAGGAGATATTATGTGGCCACATCTCAACAAAGAAAGATTCTTAAATAAGAGGAAAAAGAAGCTCTCACCACAAGCTAAAGGACCTTTTAGAGTACTATAAAAAATCAATGATAATACTTACAAGCTCAAGCTAACTGAAGGAAATGGACTTACTAATGTCTTCAATATTGCCAACCTTAGTCCATTTGTACCTGAAGGAGACACCCTAGTAGAGAACTCTAAGGATTTTATCTTAAATCTTAAACAACTTGGAGGGAATAATAAGGATTAGCCTTTAGGTCCCCTCACCTACCCTTAAGCTAAGGGCCTGGTTAACATGGTTTGTTGGATTCTTAACCATTGCCCAACTCCAAAAGAGACCAACTTATTATGTCAAGATGATTTAGCCCTATCTCCAAGCTATCATGAGTTCAGCATCCTCTTCACACAAAAGCAAGGTTAAGCTGAGCAGCATGAAGACTTATAAACTATTGTGCTAACTTATTCTAGAGACCTCCCTACTTTCTAAGTGCAAAATCATCATGAAGGTGTTCTTGAGTTGTTTCAAAGAGTATGTTTCAAGCTAAGAAGCAAACTAGAAACTACCAACCTTATCCCAACACATCAAAGTTCATTATGCACTAGCCTCTTTCTTAAAGATACGTACCCCTTAATTTGCAATAATGTTCCTAACCATGGATATTCCTCATTTTAGAAGGATTAAAGAATCATCCTTTCTCTTTTTGTATTATATTTGTAATTACTATTTTCTATTTTAAGTAAATTCGTATGATGGTGTAACCCTAAATGTACCGAGTATAAAAAACCCCTTTATAGTAATTGTTGTAAAGAGATTCCTTACTTGATTAATGAGATATTTAAGTTTTGCCTCTCTCTTTAGTTAGGAATCATAAACTTATCTCATATCAACCCCTAAGCAAGGTTATGCAACAAGCGGCCTTCATCCCAAACCAGTGAATCACATCCGATGTGTTGCAAGCTGCTTTCAACTTTAGTGGTGCTCACATCCATAGAGTTTCTCATAGGTTTGCTTACCCTACTACCCATATTGCCATCAAAAATCCATTTCCTTTTCTTTGATAGTTCTTAAAGGACCCATTCACACTATGTTAAGACCTTATCAAGGGCTCACTTGTGTGTGTCATTTGTAACCCTATAACTCTTATACGTATTATTAGCTTATACTGCACCATCTTGGCTCAAGAAAATTTGGGATGCTTTAAGAGGGGAACTCTAAGGTGAGGGCCTATACAATCTCAATTTACTTGCTCATGTCCTT
>JAMXBB010000082.1:0-12500 GCA_024138015.1 Lumnitzera littorea | reverse complement strand
GTCTTTTCTAGTTATACAGTTTTTAAAAGAAAAAACCAAAATTTTTCGAAATGTCTCACAAGAAAGAAAAAAATGGGTCACCAAAAACATTCTATTTTTAAAAGAAATAATAAAAAAACTTTTCAAAAAAAACTCAATTCTATTATTTGGATTAAGAGAAATATCGGAATTGAGTGAAATTAAAAAAGAAAAAGATTCGACAATCAATAATAGGATGATTCAAGAATCGCCCATTCCAATTCGATTTATGGATTTGACAGATTATTCATTGACAGAAAAAAAAATGAGGGATCTGTCTGATAGAACAAAAACAATGAGAAATCAAATAGAAAAAATTACAAAAGATAAGAAGAAGAATTTTTTAATTCCGGAAAGAAATATTAGTTGGAATAAAATAAGTTCTCTCACTAAACTAATAACATCAATAAAAAGCAATTGGCAGAAATTAAAAAGACAAAATATTCGATTAATCCGTAAATCATATTATATTCTAATATTTTTAATTGAAAGGATATATATAGATATTGTTCTATGTATCATTAATATTCCCAGGATGAATACACAACTTGCTTTTGAATTATCAAGAAAACTCATTGATAAATATATTTATAACAATGAAACAAATAAAGAAACAATTGATAAAACAAATAAAAATACAATTCGTTTTATTTTAACTCTAAAAAATGGGTTTTCTGATATTAGTAATACAAATTCAAAGATTTTTTGTGACCTCTCCTCCTTATCCCAAGCATATGTCTTTTACAAATTATACCAAACAAAAGTTATTAAGTTATATCAACTAAGATATGTTCTTAAATATCACGAAACATCTCTTTTTCTTAAGAATGAGATAAAGAATTCTTTTAAAACACAAGGACTATTTCATTCTGAATTAAAACAGAAGAATTCGGGAATAGATCAATGGAAAAATTGGTTACGGAGTCATTATCAATACGATTTATCTTCTATTAGATGGTATCGATTAGTACCGCTAAAATGGAGAAATAGAATCACTCAACGACGTATGAATCAAAATCCAAGATTAAACAAAACTTATTTGGCGGAAAAAGAACGATTAATTCATTACAAAAAATTGAATGAATTTGATTCAAATTCATTAACGAATCAAAAATATAACTTTAAAAAATGCTATGGATATGACCTTTTCTCTTATAAATTTCTTAATTATAAAGATCAGAAAGATTTATATATTTATTTATCACCATTATGTGTAAATAAAAAAGAAGGGATTCCTTCTAATTACCATATAGATAAACAAAAATTATTTCATATACCGGGAAGTATGATCCCTATCCCTAATTATCTAGGAGAAAATGATATTCTGAATCTTGAAAAATTTCCAGATAGAAAATTTTTTGATTGGAGAATTTTCCCTTTTTATCTTAGAAATAAAGTAGATATTGAGTCTTGGATCGATATCACTACCGATAGTAAAAAAAATACTAACAATGGAGTTAACAATTATCAACTAATTGATAAAAAAGGCCTTTTTTATCTTTCAATTTCGAAAGATCACGAAATCAATCCATCCAACCAAAAAAAAAACCTTTTTGATTGGATGGGAATGAATGAAGAAATACTAAGTCGTCCCATATCAAATATGAAACTTTGGTTCTTCCCAGAATTTGTACTACTTTTTAATACATATAAAATGAAACCGTGGATTATACCAATCAAATTACTTCTTTTCAATTTTAATAGAAATGAAAATTTTAGTGAAAATAAAAACATCACTAAAAAGAAAAAGGGAGATCCTCTTCTATTATCGAATGATAAAAAATCTATTGAATTAGAAAATCGAAATCACGGAGAAAAAGAATCTACAGGCCAAGGGAATCTTGAATCAGATGCACAAAACCAAGGGAATCTTGGATCAGTTCTCTCAAACCAAGAAAAAGATGAAGATTATGCGGGCCGAAATAGGGATATAAGAAAACGTCGAAAGAAAAAGCAATACAAGAGTAACACGGAAGTAGAGCTTGATTTCTTCCTAAAAAGATATTTACGTTTTCAATTAAGATGGGATGATTCTTTCAATCAAAAAATAATCAATAATATCAAAGTCTATTGTCTCCTACTTAGACTGATAAATCCAAGAGAAATTGCTATATCCTCGATTCAAAGGGGAGAGATGAGTTTAGATATTCTGATGATTCAAAAGGATTTAACTCTTACCGAATTGATAAAAAAAGGAATATTAATTATTGAACCAGTTCGTTTGTCGATAAAAAATGATGGGCAATTTATTATGTATCAAACTATAAATATTTCATTAGTTCATAAGAATAAGTCCCTAACTAATCAAAGATACCGAGAAAGAAAGTATGTTGATAAGAACCCTTTTGAGAAATCCATTACAAGACATCAAAGAATGATTGAAAATCGAAACAAAAATCATTATGATTTGTTTGTTCCTGAAACATTTTTATCCACTAAAGGGCGTAGAGAATTAAGAATTCGAATTTGTTGCAATTCACGGACTCGAAATGTTATGTGCAATAACGTCAAAAACAAAAAATGGGGTAAAATCTTGTATAAAAGTAAACGTTTTAATAAAGATAAAAAGAAAATAATTAAATTAAAATTCTTTCTTTGGCCTAATTATCGATTAGAAGATTTAGCTTGTATGAATCGATATTGGTTTGATACCAATAATGGAAGCCATCTCAGTATGGTAAGGATACATATGTATCCACGATTGGAAATTCGTTAATGATATGTCTTTCCATTATCTCACAGACTACCATATTGGATATATCAAAGAAAAAGATGCACACATTCCATTCTGATCCATGAATACTAATAGAATGGATGTCTCAATATCCATTAGATTTATAAATGAATCGAAAAATTCTTCTTTTTTTTTTTTTTATTATTAAAATAAAAAAAGAGGATAGAAGATTTCGTTTTATGATAAAAAATTTATGATAAAAAATTCATTCATTTCAGGTATTTCACAAGAAGAAAAAAAAGAAAACAGGGGGTCTGTTGAATTTCAAATAGTTAGTTTCACCAATAAGATACGAAGACTTACTTCCCATTTGGAATTGCACAGAAAAGACTATTTATCTCAAAGAGGTCTACGGAAAATCCTGGGAAAACGCCAACGACTGTTATCTTATTTTTCAAAGAAAAATAGAGTCCGTTATAAAGAATTAATTAGTCAACTGGATATTCGGGAATCCAAAAATCGTTAAATTAAATTAAAGAAGTAACTTGAATTATTTGATTTATTAGATCTTGAATCTTAAATTTTGATGAACTTCTTTTTGTTTTCAGCAATTCATGAAAGAATGAATCGAGGAATAACCTATGAATGGAACAACTACAAGAAAAGACCTCATGATGGTCAATATGGGACCTCACCACCCATCAATGCATGGTGTTCTTCGGCTCGTCCTTACTCTAGACGGTGAAGATGTTGTTGATTGTGAGCCAATATTGGGTTATTTACACAGAGGGATGGAAAAAATTGCGGAAAACCGAACAGTTATACAATATCTTCCTTATGTAACACGTTGGGACTATTTAGCTACTATGTTCACAGAGGCAATAACTGTAAATGGGCCAGAACAGTTGGGAAATATTCAAGTACCTAAAAGAGCCAGTTATATCAGAGTAATTATGTTAGAGTTGAGTCGTATAGCTTCTCATCTATTATGGCTTGGCCCTTTTATGGCAGATATTGGTGCACAGACTCCTTTTTTCTATATTTTCAGAGAAAGAGAATTAGTATATGATCTATTCGAAGCTGCCACCGGTATGAGAATGATGCATAATTATTTTCGTATCGGAGGAGTCGCGGCCGATCTACCTCATGGATGGCTAGATAAGTGTTTGGATTTCTGTGATTATTTTTTAACAGCGGTTTCTGAATATCAAAACCTTATTACACGAAATCCGATTTTTTTAGAACGAGTTGAGGGAGTGGGTATTATTAGCGGAGAAGAAGCAAAAAATTGGGGTTTATCAGGACCAATGCTACGAGCTTCCGGAATACAATGGGATCTTCGTAAAGTTGATCATTATGAATGTTACGACGAATTTGATTGGGAAATCCAGTGGCAAAAAGAGGGGGATTCATTAGCTCGTTATTTAGTCCGAATCAGTGAAATGACAGAATCTATAAAAATTATTCAACAGGCTCTAGAAGGAATTCCGGGCGGTCCCTATGAGAATTTAGAAATCCGATGCTTTGATAGAGAAAAGGATCCAGAATGGAATGATTTTGAATATCGATTCATTAGTAAAAAACCGTCTCCCACTTTTGAATTGCCGAAGCAAGAACTTTATGTAAGAGTTGAAGCCCCAAAAGGGGAATTGGGAATTTTTTTAATAGGAGATCAGAGCGGTTTTCCGTGGAGATGGAAAATTCGACCACCTGGCTTTATCAATTTGCAAATTCTTCCCCAGTTAGTTAAAAGAATGAAATTGGCTGATATTATGACGATACTAGGTAGCATAGATATCATTATGGGAGAAGTTGATCGTTGAAATGATAATTGATACAACAGAAGTACAAGATATCAATTCTTTTTCCAGATTGGAATTCTTAAACGAGATCTATGGAATCCTATGGATGCTTGTACCTATTTTTACTCTTGTATTGGGAATCACAATAGGAGTACTCGTCATTGTGTGGTTAGAAAGAGAAATATCTGCAGGAATACAACAACGTATTGGGCCTGAATACGCCGGCCCTTTGGGAATTCTTCAAGCTTTAGCCGATGGAACAAAACTCATTTTCAAAGAGAATCTTCTTCCGTCTAGAGGAGATACTCGTTTATTCAGTATAGGACCATCTATAGCAGTTATATCCATTTTACTAAGTTATTTAGTAATTCCTTTTAGCTATCACCTTGTTTTATCTGATCTCAATATCGGGGTTTTTTTATGGATTGCCATTTCAAGTATTGCTCCCGTTGGACTTCTTATGTCAGGATATGGATCAAATAATAAATATTCCTTTTTAGGTGGTCTACGAGCTGCTGCTCAATCGATTAGTTATGAAATACCATTAACTCTTTGTGTGTTATCAATATCTCTACGTGCGATTCGTTTAAACATAAACTTTTTTTATTCTGTTATTTTTAGTAAATAAGTTGAATAGATATCTTCATTTTTTATTCATCATTCAAGCCGATGAACTAAATCCGATAGTTATATGAGTGAAAGAAAACAGCTTCTAAATTAGCTGTAAAAAGATTGAGTCTCATTTCCTATGTACAAGAATTAAAAGAAAGGAAATATAAGCAAGACCTTTACCCAAGATTGAGGGATTAGTTATCCCGTCTTGAAGCGGGCTCAAAAGATCAACCGTGTAGAGTTTTCATTATCGTTTCTATGTATTACCATAACGCGTGATTGAACAAAAATGAGTGGATGGTTAGGAACACAAAAATACATAAAGGATTAGTAATGGAGATTCTTTAGGTAAATTATCCAAAAGGATATATTTTTGCATAAAAAAAAAGAATCCTAATTGGGGCTTTAAGTTAGTAGAAATGATCAAGTAGTACTCCCCACGATTCCGATCCAGAGTATGCTCCTATCCACAGATTCAAAAAATGACTATCAGGAACGAAATAATCCTTTTTTTAAGTCCCCTCTTTAAGAAAGAAGAATAGGAACGAAAAAATAAAAAGATCTTTTTATTCTTTCATATATTCATAAAAATCGTGTGTCATGATAGATGAACTACTTTAGAATTTTATTTTTCATAACCGAAAAAAGATAGGTTGAAATATCTCTTGTAGTTTTACAAGGAGTATTTTATTGAAAGATTAAGTTATTACTCAATAAACAATAAATTGAAATTATTAAAGGACGAGATCAATTCAGAAGTCTTTTGTTAGTTATTATTATAGCAGACAGAATTCCATTGGTCTAATTCGGGACCTTCGAAAGGTTTTGCTCTATTTTATCTATATATATTTATACTACAAACATATCAACATAAAAAATATCGAACCGGTCCTTAGATTTATTGGTGGCCTTGGAGGAGCCGTATGAGGTGAAAATCTCATGTACGGTTCTGTAATAGCGATAGGAACAGTGATGTTCCCAACGACTATGATTATCTAATAGTTTAAGTACAGTTGATATAGTTGAGGCCCAGTCAAAATATGGTTTTTGGGGGTGGAATTTGTGGCGTCAACCTATAGGGTTTATCGTTTTTCTAATTTCTTCCCTAGCAGAATGTGAGAGATTACCTTTTGATTTACCAGAAGCAGAAGAAGAATTAGTAGCGGGTTATCAAACGGAGTATTCAGGTATCAAATTTGGTTTATTTTACGTTGCTTCCTATTTAAATCTATTAGTTTCTTCGTTATTTGTAACAGTTCTTTATTTGGGCGGTTGGAACATCTCGATTCCCTACATATTCGTTCCTGAGCTATTTGAAATAATTAAAGTGGGTACAGTCTTTGGAACGACAATTGGTATTTTTATTACATTAGCCAAAACCTATTTGTTTTTGTTCATTTCTATCACAACAAGATGGACTTTACCTAGACTAAGAATGGACCAATTATTAAATCTTGGATGGAAATTTCTTTTACCTATTTCTCTCGGTAATCTATTATTAACAACTTCTTCCCAACTCTTTTCACTGTAAAGGAAATAAGGAATACGATATTCTCTATTTACGACTTTTCTCAAACAAGAGAAAGAAACAAACATCAAATTATTCATAGATCTTTACGATATGTTCCCTATTGTAACTGGGTTCATGAATTATGGTCAACAAACAGTACGAGCTGCAAGGTACATTGGTCAGGGGTTCATGATTACCTTATCCCACGCAAATCGTTTACCTGTAACTATTCAATATCCATATGAAAAATTAATTACATCGGAGCGTTTCCGCGGACGAATCCATTTTGAATTTGATAAATGTATTGCTTGTGAAGTATGTGTTCGTGTATGTCCTATAGATCTACCTGTTGTAGATTGGAAATTGGAAACTCGTATTCGAAAGAAACGATTGCTTAATTACAGTATTGATTTCGGAATTTGTATCTTTTGTGGTAACTGCGTTGAGTATTGTCCAACAAATTGCTTATCAATGACTGAAGAATATGAGCTTTCTACTTATGATCGTCACGAATTGAATTATAATCAAATTGCTTTAGGTCGTTTACCAATATCAGTAATTGACGATTATACAATTCGAACAATTTTGAATTCGCCTCAAAGAAAATAAAAACGGAAAAATCCTTTTGTTAAAGAGTAATTTCGAATTATTAAGGTTAAATTTGCTCTAAAGTAAGGAATGAGTTCTTTATTTTTTTCTTGCTTGGCCAATAACTATGGATTCCAATCTACTCTTGATTGGTTGGTGAGAAGTGCGATTTTATTTAATTTAGATTGAAAATTAGATTGAAAATCGTATACGTAATAATAATTAATATACGCCGAAATACATAATTTCAAATCTTTCGAATAAAGAGAAAAATGATATTGGTCCACTAATTGTACCTACATCAATTTTAACCTATTAGATTCGAATTTAATTCAATTAGATTAGGAATAAATCATAAAAAATTTCCCGGTCGGGTCAATAAAATCATGAAAGACATTTCGATTTTTTTATATTTTACATAAAATGGATTTGCCTGGACCAATACATGATTTTCTTTTAGTTTTTCTGGGATCAGTTCTTATATTAGGGGGTCTGGGAGTGGTATTACTTACCAATACAATTTATTCGGCCTTTTCGTTGGGATTGGTTCTTGTTTGTATATCCTTATTTTATATTTTAGCAAACTCCCATTTTGTAGCGGCTGCACAGCTCCTTATTTATGTAGGAGCTATAAATGTTTTAATCCTATTTGCTGTTATGTTCATGAATAGTTCAGAATATTCCAAAGATTTGAATCTTTGGACTGTTGGGAATGGGATTACTTCATTAGTTTGTACAAGTATTTTTGTTTCACTAATTACTACTATTCTAGATACATCTTGGTACGCGATTATTTGGACGACAAAATCAAACCAGATTCTAGAGCAAGATTTGATAGGTAATAGTCAACAAATTGGAATTCATTTATCAACTGATTTTTTTCTTCCATTTGAACTCATTTCGCTAATTCTTTTAGTTGCTTTAATAGGTGCAATTGCTGTTGCTCGTCAATGATAAATCTTTATCACTATTAACATAACAGCAATCCACATTCAACTTTGTTCTGTGTTATCAAATCCATTTCTCTTCAATTCTATTTCGATTTGAAGACTCTTCATGGATAAATCCTTTGTTTTGGACTTGTTATATTATAGGCAATCGAATCTGTTGAATTCTTGTTCATATTAAAAAATGAATCCAAATTAATAAGGAGTTGGTCAATGATACTCGAACATGTACTTGTTTTGAGTGCCTATTTATTTTCTATGGGTATCTATGGATTGATCACGAGTCGAAATATGGTTAGGGCACTTATGTGTCTTGAACTTATACTGAATGCGGTTAATATTAATTTCGTAACATTTTCGGATTTTTTTGATAGTCGGCAGTTAAAAGGGGATATTTTCTCAATTTTTGTTATAGCTATTGCAGCCGCTGAAGCAGCTATTGGGTTGGCTATTGTTTCATCAATTTATCGTAACAGAAAATCAACTTGTATCAATCAATCGAATTTGTTGAATAAATAAGTAGTGTTGAATAAATAAGTAGTATTAATTATAGAAATGAAAATATTCATCAATTTAAATTAGCATGTATGATATGTAAATTTGATAAAAAGGTAAGAAATCAAAGTATCTTGGCCCAATCTCATGAATCTATTCTGAATTCGATTGATTAGAAAAATTCTGGTAAAATCATTGATTCATCTGGTGTTCAAATATATGATTCATCTACAAGTTTACTAGATCGAAGATTTATGGCATTTTCAAATTGATAGATCCAATGTCACATTCAGTAAAGATTTATGATACATGTATAGGATGTACTCAATGTGTTCGAGCCTGCCCAACAGATGTATTAGAAATGATACCTTGGGATGGATGTAAAGCTAAGCAAATTGCTTCTGCTCCAAGAACTGAGGATTGTGTCGGTTGTAAGAGATGTGAATCTGCCTGTCCAACCGATTTTTTGAGCGTTCGAGTTTATTTATGGCATGAAACAACTCGAAGCATGGGTCTAGCCTATTAAATACGTTTTAAATACGTTCCATAAAAAACCATTTAAATACATTTTGAATACAGTTGATTTTTTTTACCGACAAAAACCCGTACTCAAAAAAAATCATATTCATATATATTTTATTTTGGGCACGGGTTTTTGTTTTTTGGTCCAAGTTTAGCTTTATCTTGTCTTTACCACGAATTATTTTCCTTGGTTAACCATAATTGTAGTTTTACCAATAGTGGCAGGTTCTTTTATTTTCTTTCTTCCTCATAGAGGAAATAAGGTAATTCGAAGGTATACCATATGTATCACTTCTTTAGAGCTCCTTTTAACGACCTATACATTCTCTTATCATTTCCAATTGGACGATCCATTAACTCAATTAGCGGAGGATTATAAATGGATCAATTTTTTTGATTTTTACTGGAGATTGGGAATAGATGGACTTTCTATAGGACCTATTTTACTGACAGGATTTGTCACCACTTTAGCTACTTTAGCCGCTTGGCCAGTTACTCGGGATTCCCGATTATTCCATTTCCTGATGTTAGCAATGTACAGCGGTCAAATAGGATCATTCTCTTCTCGAGACCTTTTACTTTTTTTCATCATGTGGGAATTAGAATTAATTCCCGTTTATCTACTTCTATCTATGTGGGGGGGGAAGAAACGTCTGTATTCAGCTACAAAGTTTATTTTGTACACTGCGGTAGGTTCCATTTTTCTATTAATAGGAGTTCTGGGTATCGGTTTATATGGCTCCAATGAACCAACATTAAATTTGGAAACATTATCTAATCAATCGTATCCTGTGGCACTGGAAATAATATTCTATATTGGATTTCTTATTGCTTTTGCTGTCAAATCACCGATTATACCCTTACATACATGGTTACCAGATACCCACGGAGAGGCACATTATAGTACTTGTATGCTTCTAGCCGGAATCTTATTAAAAATGGGAGCGTATGGGTTGGTTCGGATCAATATGGAATTATTACCTCACGCTCATTCTATATTTTCTCCCTGGTTGATTATAATAGGCGCAATACAAATAATCTATGCAGCTTCAACATCTCCTGGTCAACGTAATTTAAAAAAAAGAATAGCTTATTCGTCTGTATCTCATATGGGTTTCATAATTATCGGAATTGGTTCTATAAGTGATACAGGACTCAATGGAGCCATTTTACAAATAATCTCTCACGGATTTATTGGCGCTGCTCTTTTTTTCTTAGCAGGAACGAGTTATGATAGAATACGTCTTGTTTATTTCAATGAAATGGGTGGGATGGCGATTCCCCTCCCCAAAATATTCACGATGTTCAGTATCTTATCGATGGCTTCCCTTGCATTACCGGGCATGAGTGGGTTTGTTGCAGAATTGATAGTATTTTTGGGCATAATCAACAGTCAAAAATATTTTTTAATAACAAAAATACTAATTACTTTTGTAATGGCAATTGGGATGATATTAACTCCTATTTATTCATTATCTATGTTACGCCAAATGTTCTATGGATACAAGCTATTTAATGTTCCAAACTCTTATTTTTTTGATTCTGGTCCGAGAGAGTTATTTGTTTCGATCTCTCTCCTTCTACCAATAATAGGTATTGGTATTTATCCGGATTTTGTTCTCTCACTATCAGTTGACAAGGTTGAAGCTATTATATCTAGTTATTTTTATCGATAGTTTTCCTGAATAAAAGAAAAAAGGAATTTCATTTTTTTTTTTATTGTTCGTTGAAATCTTTTTTTCTCTTAAGTTTCACTTAAGTAAAAATGAATTGGAATTGGAATCAAATAGGTTTTGTCTTTTCGAGAACCTTTTGAATCAAGTAGTGTAGTGATTCAAATGGTTCTCGACTGTTTACATGAAGTTTTCTTCATGAAATTTTGGTATCCTATATTCTATTCTTATCTTACTTATACTAATAGTAATTTTATTTTGGTTCATATAGAACAGTTTCTATAGTTATATAGGTTGTTCCTATTTGTATTCGTCTGGATCTGTAAATTGTAAATTTGAAATTGAATTCTAATTAGATGTTAATGTAAATTAAATGAACCATAACTATGTAACCCTATTCCTAATAAATTGACTCCAAAATAGCATATCCAAATGATAAGAAAGCCCAGAGAAGCCACAATTGCGCAATTTACACTTTCCCAATTTTGATTTGTTCGAGCATGTAAATAAATCGCAAATATAGTCCAAGTAATAAATGCCCAAGTTTCCTTTGGGTCCCAATTCCAATATGATCCCCAAGCCTCATTAGCCCATACTGCTCCTGAAAGAATACCTATGGTTAAAAAGAGAAATCCTAGACTAATAATACGATAACTCCAATGATCTAATTGTTGAATCAGTTGAGCCCTGTAATAATTTTTAGAAGAAAAAAAAGAAGTGTTTAGTAAAACATTACTTTTTTGATTCATATATTTGATCTTCCCAAAGGAAAACGAATCATTTAAAAAATTATTGTTTTTCTGAAAAGTCTTTATGACTTTTCGAAATGTAATGACTAAGAGAGCTACTGATAATAATGATCCACATAAAAGAGCTGCATAGCCCAATACCATCATACTTACGTGCATGATTAACCACTGTGATTGGAGAGCTGGTACTAATAATTCGGCTTGACGCATTTCAGTTAAAAGACCTGAAGTAGCAAAGCCTTGGGTAAAAATGGTACTTGGCGCGGTTATTGGACTGAAATAATTCTTATGCTTTTTTAAATACGGAACCATATGAATAATGGAGAAACTCCATGAAAGAAAAATTAATGATTCATATAAATTACTTAATGGGAAATGTCCCGAATAAATCCAACGAGTGACTAATAATCCTGTTATAGAGAAAAAAGTAGCTATTATGCCTTTTTCTGACGAATCATATAGTCCTAGGATTTCATCGACTGATAAAGTTATTAAAGAAATTGTAATTACAATCGAAACGATCGAAAAAGATATATGAGTTAATATATGTTCTAAAGTAGAAAAAATCATCAAAATTCTTAAAAAAGTGGGTACAAAAACCAATTAATTGTACAAAATTCAAATTCGGAATTCAATTCATTATAGGACTTATTGTATCTCTTTTACAAGATGCCATGCCGCCACTCGGATTCGAACCGAGATGCTCTAGCACTGCTTCCTAAGAGCAGCGTGTCTACCGATTTCACCATAGCGGCGTATTTGAAATAATAACCAATTTTGATCGAATCGTCGAGATTGAAGGATTCAATTCAATCCAATATCTTTTTTATTTTAATTGAATTAAAGAATTCAAATTAAGTTGAAATTGATGAGAAAAATTCGTTTCCTTTTGAAAGGTTTCAGTTTCACT